>JBAMBK010002068.1:0-56035 GCA_037043435.1 Drosophila suboccidentalis | reverse complement strand
ATCTGTTGTCTATCAAAGTATTTGACAACTCGAATTTGGCGGATGCATATTTAAAGTATCGACCTCTTTAAATAAAGGGCAGATTTAGTTTTTGTTCAAAATTTTATTTTACTTTATATTTTTTATGATATATTTGAGCATGTTTTGAGATTTATTTCCTAAAACTGCACTTTTCTAGCTCATAGACTTTTCTATTCATAGAAAAGCAGCTTGAGAATCATGTACAAAAAGTCTTTTCTGATGGGAGCTGACCTCTTTTATGGATACTACAAGTACATGCTTTTTATATTGATGTTTTATGCCGTCAACTCGCTTAATGTTTTACGCAATTGTTTATTAGGCAATGACAATTCTGTCATAAAGTGTTTGACTGCTTGAAGACCTTACAACAGTTTAACGACTTCAACTGAACTTGGAACTGGGTGACTTAATGCCTTGGCGACTTTGTCGGCTTAAACATTAAAACATGTTACTTTAATGTTGCTTGAACTTGAGTTGTTGTTTTGTTTTGTTTGTTGCTTTATGAACTTGAGCTACTGCTCTATAAATTGTAATTACTCACAAAAACATATTATTAGTATTGTTTATAATCGCACATAATGAATATGCTTCCTTTTGTTTTCATTTCTGTTTCTGCGATTTGTTCGCATTGCAGGCACGTTACTCATACGCCGCGTGTGTCCACACACAATTCCTGATGTTTCCGTCTGTCTGTCTGTCTGACATTCTGCCACTGGCTCACACGCAATCAGACCGAATGATATTATTATTATTATTATTATTACTATTATTCTGCCAGATATTTGCGCGGATTTCCCGCATTTTGTTTTCGCACGCCCAAAAAAACTTTAGCACACTTGAGCATAGCAATATATTTTCTGTATAGTTGAGTGTGCGTATGTTTGGATATTCATATAGATAGTTAGATGTATCTGCTGGCTATATTTCTTGGATTTGAGCCAACTAGTGTGTGAAAATAGAAAATTTTGCTTAGCATTGGAATGTGCCATGTTCTTTTCGATGTGTCGCATTTGTTGTTCTTGTTGTTGTTGTTTTCGTTACTTGTTGTATTTTGTTTGGTTTGTTTGTTGGCATTTTGCACTTTGTATTTTTAAACATTTTGCAAAATGCTCCCAACCTAAAGTTTGATAGCTGCAATTTGTGGCATGCACTCAAAATAGCAAGTGCATTGCATGGAATGGGGAAGTGGCTGCCCAAAATTGGAGCGGAGAAGCGGAAAGAGGGGAAGAGAGGAGGACAAAATCGATGTTTGTGCTTTGGGGCGTGGTTGACTAACAGTATTGTTGCCGCCTTGTTGCCAATCTAAAGTCAAAGTGTTTTTGGTTCGTGGAAGTTTCGCCATTAGTCCAAGCACTTGCAAAACTTTTGGTACAGCAACTGATATGACCTATATATGTATGTAGATGTAAATATATATAGTATGTATATATGAGTTTGGGCATTCTTATGGCAGCTTGTTGTGCACTCACAAATGTTTGCTCAATTGAATTTAATCGGATTAAAGCGACAGCGAGCAGCTTTTAATAGTCGCGCAATTGAATTAAATTGTGTTGCGTTCACCATAAAAATTCATTGGTCAGCAAAAGTTTTTAGATATTTTAAATGGTGCTAAATGAAAATCAATTGAAAGACCATTAAATATTCAGATAGGCAGAACGAATAGTGCTATATATTTATGGATCATTGAGTACTAAACGGAATATTGGCTAGTCTTTTATGTTTTTAATTATTAAAGAAATTGCAAATTTATGGAATTCAATTGTGATTAATACAGTTTTGTTATTTTATTTTTGTATATTTAATATTGAACATCAGGCAGAATAATTTCTATGCATTTAAATTTTAATTGCATTCTATTTTATATTTTAATAAACAATTATTTTTACCATGGTCAGTTAATTTGATAGGCGCACTTTATTTTTGTTTTCGGCCTCTTTATTTGTTTATACAATATTTTTTATATTTGGATAACTGTATTTAACTCCAACGATCGTTTATTTATTTACTTACATTTATTTACTTAATGTATTCAAAATTATATTTATAACTTAATTTTCGGTTGATAAAATATATTTGCATAAATTATTGAAATTTTCAAATGGTAGATTAAATTAATGTTTGCTGATAATTATGTTTGAATTGGCAAAAGTTAACAGGAAGTTTAAAGTACTTTTATTGTAGTTTATCAGAGCCCAACCCATGCTTTAGGTTAATCCTCACTGACATCATTACCACTGCCCACCATCTGTCCAGATACTGGTAACGAACCTATTCCAACATGGTATCAAAGTATCCCTTGAGGCGCATCCTACACACTCAAACATACATTTCTGCCCACCCAAAGACGAGAAGGCAATTATTAATTTTAATTTTAATAAACTGGAATGGCGCTGTTGGAGAATGGAGAGTGGATGAGTAGGAGAAGGAGAGGATGAGGCATGAAAAGGAGCTGCCCACTTCTCCTGCCTGTTTCATTCTGCCTTCCCCCTTTGAGCTAATGATATAATTTTTCTCAGTTAACTAATTGAATACATTTGCACCAAGAAGCTGCCCACGGAGCAGGAGAAGCATGGGGATGCCTTAAACACATGGCGCAGCTCACAAAAGCGCCAACAAAGATTGTTAATAATGGCAAACAAGCGAAACGAGCAAAGAATGAGAAGGAGGAGAATAAACAGAAGTAGGAAAGAGGAGGGGGTAGAAGAGTAGGTACAATTCTCCGACTTCGATGCTGGCACTTGACTGGGAGCCATTGACAGCCAACAAGAGAACAAGGAGAACAGAACAGAACAGAAGAATAAGTTACACGTCGGAGATGGAAGTTAATTGTGTTGGCAGAAGGGGGAAATAGAGGTGAAGGGTGGAAAGGGTGTGAAGGGTGTGAGTCTAACCAAGACAGAGACGAGCACACAAAACGACATTCCGCGGCAAGAACTTCGGGGGTTGGGGTTGGAGCAACTCTGAGAGTTTTCAGGTTAGGAAAGGAAAACGCATTACAAATTCCATTACTTTGAGCAGCGAACATGACCTGATTTTTATGTAGATGTGTGTGTGCGTGAGGGGATGTGCGAGAGTGTGCGAGTGTGTGTGTGTGTCGAGTTGAAGATGCTACTGAGAAGGAAATTAGGCAGTCTGCGGGATAGGAGAGAAAGGAAAAAAAGAGTGAGAGAGAAATACATTCTCAAGCTCACGCAATCTGTGTGTGTATGTGTGGGAGTGTGTGCGTGTGCGGCTATTGAGCCACGTATTGGACTAAATGTTGAATGCCCCCACTTCTACTCCGCCTCCCCCTTCCCCTCCACACGAACCCACACACACAAACACAATTGTCGAGTCACGTAGCACAAAGTTTTAAGCATTGCCACTTGCGACGTGCAATGGTCGTCCTAGCTCCTCTTCCCCCTCTCTTTCTCTCTGCTCTCTTGGCTATAAATTAACAAAAATGAATGGGGCCAGCTTTCGAGGGGGGAAAGAAGGGAAAGGGAAGTCAGCGTCAAGGCAACATCAGTCTATACTTGCCTTTTTTATGTGTCTTAAGTAAAGTAGGCCTCCACGAGATGAGATCTAACTTAGGATGTGGTTCACATTTCGGGGTTATAAAGTGCAGTGGGTTATTGGCGCACTTTTATGACCAGGCTGCCCTTCTTCCATTCCTTTCCCTTTCCTGGCAGGACATTTCACAATGTAAGTGTCACAAGTTGTGTCAACTCACACAGAGAAAAAGGCAATGGAGAGACCTCGGTCAGTGTGCCTTAGGGTGGGGAGGGGCCTCAAAGTGCACTTTATTCAATTAAAATTGTGGACAGAGGACAGAGAACCGAGAACAAGGCATGTAAATTGTTGTAAATGTAGCCCAAAAGGCAAATTCGATGTCAGCTGCAAAAATGAAACTAATTATGAGTGGCCAAATGGGGAAAGGGCGTAAAACGAACAAGAGTTGACCAGGTTAATGTCAAAAGGTTGAATGGGTTGATTGAAACAACTGAAATTTGAGACCACTGACTTAATTATCCTTGTAGTTTTAAGGGGCTTTAAAGTTGTTTCTAATAAATTAAAATGTAGGTTTTTAGCTCTTTAGCCTTTAAGTGTAACTTGAGCGTTTAAAACTAATTATACTTTGAGTATAACAGACTTTATGGATGGAATAGAAATAGAAAACTGGAGCTACAGTAGAATTAGATATAAAGATATTTTTTTTTAAATTAATGTGTAGATATAATAAATATATAGATATAGAAAGAAATTTAGAAAAAGTCAAAGACAGAGAAATGATTTTAAAAACTTCACAAAAAACTTCACTTGGCAATCTATACAAAATGCTGAGAATAAAGAACAATAATTCGGTGTTTCAATATATTGAAATCTAAAGTTTAATGGACATAAATTAAAATTGGCATAAATAAATTAAATTAACCAATAATTTGAATATATACTTGCTTTCTTTTATCCATCTTCAATCAGTCTTTCTTACAAATATTTGTCAATTATTTTCTAATTGCTTATGGAATTATTACTTGTCTAATTGCAATCAATCAAACTATGTTTTGAAATGCATTTGTATGCTCATTAGGAATACTTTACAAGAGCTTGCAACATTTGCAGCTGAGTGACGTGGCAAGCAACGTTATTGGATACTCTCGAGATGCATTCAATATTCAAATTTCCGCCATGGCGTCATGATAAATATGAGTTATGAGTGACAGACGGCAATGAAAATCACTCGATCTATAACAGCAATTTGCAGTTATTAATCAAAGAGCAATGTGCACTTCATGTGTTTGGCTGTCCATCAAATATGCAACAGCAGCAGCAACAATTACAACAAGAGCATCAAGTGTTGAAGATTTACGACCTACTTTCATATGCATGACAGCTGAGAAGCAGCCAACTGACTAACTAACCAAGCACAAACAGGAAGCCAAACTCCGATTCCTTCTTGGCCTCCGAAATCCTTTGCTGGCATCAACAACAACAACTAGGTTTACTCACACACTCAAGCGCCCAAATTGCGTGTCATAATAAAGTAAAGTCTCGTAGTTAAAGTTTCTTCTACCTTATACCAGCAGACGACTGACTACACTGAGAAAAATAGTCCTTCAATAAATCAAAATAGTTTAATAAGAAAATTACTTAGGAAATGCAAAACAATAAATACATCTCAAAATTATTTTATCAAAAGCTTTTTCTCCGTGTGTAAAAAGCCCTTCAATCTTCAGTTCAATTGTGAGACTTTTCATTTTAAAAACTTTAGAAATGGTCAACAAATTAGAATTTTAAATTAATCTTTATGAAAACTCATCAACTAAGTTTTTTGCCGAGTGTTAAAAACAGCCTGCCAATATACAGTCTTATTTCGAGGTGTATCTACCTATTCCATTTTAGGCACTGTTTGTGTCAATATTTACTTTATATCAAAATTTAAAATAACTCTTAATAAAACCTTAAGCCCCATTCAGACGAGCACTTTTTCACCGACACTTTTTGTCATATTTTGTCAAAAAGCTGTCCGTGTCGAGTAACCATACAAAATTTCAAAGCGTCGGTAAAAAACCGACGCTCACCGATGGAAATAGAACACGTTCTATTCCATCGGTGAGCGATGGTGAGCGACACGGACGGTTTTTTGACAAAAAGTGTCGGTGAAAAAGTGCTCGTCTGAATGGGGCTTTAATAATGAAATTTTTTTCTGATTTAAAAACGAATATTCCCATTTTAAAACTACTCTTAACAAAATCTCATCAATAACATAATAAATAATAATAAATTTCCCTTTTGATCAACTATTTATGCCAAAATGCGAAGCAATTTTAAGTGTAAAAGTAAACCCCATCATTTAGGCTTTTCTCTCAGTGCATTAATATGTAACTTCTGCTGCTGCTTCACTTACTGTTCTTCCACTGTTTTGCATTACTCATTTGACACTTTGTCCATATATGAAACGTGGTAGAGCAGACAGCACCTGCTGCTGCTGGAAACCTCAGACCAAAACCAAGACGGAGTTGCAGCTAAAGTTGAAAACGAAGACGAAGATGAAGATGAAGACGAAGATGAAGCCGCAGACGACACCGCGCGGAGAGCGGAGAGAGAAGAGACGTTGATGAACGACTGGGTAACTGTCTGGCATACAATTTAATCCTGCAGAGAGAAGCAGCAACTGAAAGACATGCACCTCACAATCGGGGGGGCAGGGGCAGGGGCATGCTCTACATATGCTTGATATAAATCTCAAGAGCTGCCTGCCATGCACAACATGAAACCACTAATTGAAGTGAAAGAAAAGGCACAATGACGTTAGATGAGTTGGAGTTGGAGTTGCAGCCCAAGTTAAAGCTACACTGATAACCAAAGAATGCCACACTTCAAACAATGTGTGTGTGTGTGTGTGTGTGTTCAGTTTTAATTAACATGTGGCATGCCAGAGAAAAAAGAGTTTTCAGTTGCATCAATTGCAAGTTGCACGTTGCAAGTTGCAACTTACAACTTGCCTCTTCGACACTCAATCAGCGTGGCATTCCGCAAAAAAGTTGCCAACACAAATGCATACTAATTGGGGTTAACAAGCCATGGATACCATGCCACACAATGTTCATCCGATTCAGAGCTGGACTCTTCCAACTCGAGTTCGGACGTTGCAGCCAAGATAATTTCGTTTTGACCCTGGCCGTATGTTGTTTGCTTAAACTTTGGCAAGTGGACAAGTTTAATACCCTAAATGAACCGATTGTATGCTCAACAGTTGCTGAACTTTTTAATCTTCTTTTCTTTTTTGATAAATCTCTGAGATATTTGATTTGAATGCAATTCTTTATTCTCTTTCGCTTTAATGACGTCATTCTTAACCCATATGATGTTTAGTTTGTCTTAGTTCTGAATTTTCTTCATATTTTTGTTTTGCCATACCTAAAAAACAATCCACTTATTTTCCCCCTTTCATTTTAAGTTAATATATATAAAATTTGGCGGTTAATAATATTCTGTTTGTTCCCTTTTTTAGGAACCTTATTGATTTGTCCATCAATCTGCCCTGTATTTTATTTCTTATGTGTATTATATTTATCAAATATTTTCCTGGTTAAAGAAAAAAATTCGAATTTTATTAAGTGCATTTCGTAAATACCCTATTTTATTTCATTGATCTTAATCTTTTCATGATATTACTTATGTTTATATGAGGTCTCTGGTAATTATTAAAGATATATTTAGTCGTAAAATAGTCAAATTGTTCTAAGATAGAATTGAACTGAACTTTGAATATTATTGTTCTTCCTCATTAAATTTCCTTACGATATTATTTAAAATTAAGATAAATTTCGGAGTTTTTAATTTAATTATCGAGTTATTTCTAGCATATTTAGAATTCTAACTGGTTTTATAAATTTTCTAAAATAATTCAAAACTGTCACCTTTATTTAGGGGTTAAAAAAGTATCCCAATGTGTTGCTAGTGGGTTAAGACTAGGCTGTACCGCCAGCTCAACTCAATTATAATCCATTTCGAATGCAACACAAATCCAAGCGGATGCCGCAGGCCTCGACAGGCTGCGACAGCTGAGTCAACCTTGACATTAGCCTTGCCACAGGGCAAACAAAGCCAACTGACTGCACCGACTGGCGGGCGGGGGGAATCTCCTCTAAGCGGCTGACTCGATGACTGACTGACAGACTTTCTCTGGCTGTGGCTGTGGCTTTGGCTCACTGACTCACTGTCTGGGGCTGGAGAATGGGCACGTAAATAAAATGCCAATGATAAAAGCGAGAAGAGGCGTGCCGAGAGCCGTCAACGTCAGACAACGAACTGATTGAATGCGGCACACAAAGAGGGAGAGAGAGAAGAGAAAGAGAGAGAGAGACTGGGAGAGTTGCATGTTGTAGCATAGGCCAACACAATTCACAATTATGATATGCAAATTTGCTGGCAAAATATTCATATATAAATTTTGTGTGTGCACGGCGGCTGTGAAAAATTTATTACGAGTCTCGGACTGTTGGCAAGATTTAAGATGGTCATACTTGAAATATACATGAAATGAAATACGCTTTCTTATTTATGCACTTGCACACATTCAAACTTACAACTTTCAGCAATTGCCCACAAATTTATCGCCCTAATTGAATGCCCCAAAATATTCGAATTATTTCTTCGACTGTAGTTTTTGCAATTGGACTGCAATTGCAGTCTCTGCACTGACACTAATTGCGTAATAAAGTTGTTGAATTGCTGGGACATGCACATTGATAACTGATATCCTTTATCTGCTGGGATAATTGGAGAACGTTGATAAAGGGTTTTGTTACATAAGAATGTTTTTGTGTAACGTAAATGACAATGAATGTCTGCACAAATTGATTTTCTGTTGTGATTGGGAAAATGCTGAAGTGAATTTATTTAAGCAAGTTAGATTTTATATAAGATTTTATGAGAACTTCTTCTTGGAAAAAACCTTAATACTTAAAGTTGCCAATACAATATTTATATAATCAATTTGTACAAATAAAGATAATAATAATAATAATATTACTGTCAAAATGTCGGATATGATATCTGTAAACTGATGTACTATATAGGAAAGACATACATTTAGAATTCTCTCTTAACCTTCTCAAAAGCTGTCTTAATTTTTAGAAAAAAATCTAACCAAGACAATTTTCAATTTTCGACTTTATATTTATGATATATCTTTTATTATTATATTAATTATTTTTATTATCTTAAATATTGTTAATGTATATTTTCTTTAATCTTTTTATTGCAGGTAAGTGCGATTTGAAGCCAATAAAACACAATTTCAATTTCAATTGGAATGGTAAGACAATTTGGCAGCATTTTCAAGGACATATGCATTCATCATGATGTTGTCGAGTGAAAAAGTGCTTGAAAACAGCCATAAAGCTTGGTTCTCAACAAGCCATAACCAAACCGAGCTAAACAGAAATGAGTCGTTACCAAAGAGACAGACAGACAGATAGACGGATAGACAGGCACAGCGACCAGTCAACAAACCCATTAAACACCATTTACAACGTTGCCCATGATGATGGGGAGTAAAGGCAGGAGGCAGGAGAAGAAGGTGGAAGGATGTGAAGCAAGAGGAGTCACTGTCTCTGGCTCTGCTCTCTTCAATAGCTGCAAAACTTTCATTATGGCATTTTATTGTCCTGGCCACCATTTTTGGCCTGCATGTGCGACAGACTGTCATTGTTGTTGTTGTTGTTGTTCTCGTTGTTGATGTTGTTGTGGGATAGAAAATGGCAGCATCGGGCATCGCAATGTCAAACGCGCATTTGCCGGTCGCTGTCAACGTTGCCATAACTAGCATGTGTGTGTGTGTGTGTGTGTGCGGGAGGGGAAGTTGCTGGCAACAGCTGTAGGCAGGAGCAATAACAACAACCACAAGGGGCAAATAAAAGAGTGAAGAGCCGCTCGGGCAGCAGCCAAAACAAGGCGAAAACAATAACAAAATGGCAAAGTTTCGGTTTATTTTTTTCTTTTGCCGTTGTCCTTTTCAGCTGTCGCTCATACATAAATACACATCAGTGTTGCCGACTTAGCTTTTTTCTGGATAGATATGTTATTTTAAAAAGTACCTTAGCCGCAAAAAATAACTAGCCTCCCCTATCTTTAAATTGGTGCTGTTTTAAGAATTTTACAATTGTTCAAGCATCGAATGATAAATGACAAATATCTAAAAATTAATAAAAAAAATATTCAAATACTTATGATAAAGATACGCCAGGCATTGCTATTATTTTATTTTAATTATTCTTTTGTTTTCTAGACTTTTCAACACTTTAAGAACTATTTTTTGTTTAGTATTTCAGCCTTTTTTCAGTTTTTTATGGGTAGAAGTTGGCATCACTGTTACAGTTACAGTCACACTATCTTCATCTCGCTCTTGGTCTCTCGCTCTTTGCGTCTCGTTCTATGTTTTGGTTTTGGTTTTCCTTTCTGATGCCTTGACAATGGCGTTGATAATTATTATTAGTTTTATTATGTAACTTTACAGCTTTTGCTTTCTGTTTGTTATTGTTGCTTTGTGTGGCTTCTGTTTACATGTGCTTTGTGTCACTTTTCGGATAGTTACAGTTACGCGAGAGCGAGCTCTTGCTCTCCCACTCTCCCGCTCTCCTGCTCTCTTTGTGTGTTTGCTTTGAGTGCAAATTATAAAGTTTATTGTTGGCAGATTTTGATATAATGAGCGTATGATTTGTTCACTAATTAGACATGTGCTTGTTAGCGGAAGAGAAGTGGAAAGCAAACTGAGCAAAATTAAGGAGAATGAAGTAATTTAAGAACATAAAATAGAAGGGGAAATAAACAGAAATGGGTTGAGTTTAGTTGGAAGTTCAAAGCAGTACATTTTGTGTGATAATAACTATCGATAATTACGATAATCGATTACAAAAGCTACGGTCGATTCTATAAAGATTTCATATTGAATGCTTACTGGCAATTTTGTATCTTAGCTAATAACTACAATATCATATTTTGCAACTCTATTTCAGATTTTGTACCATTTCATTTACTTTGCAGTTCTCAAATTGCATTTTAGCCATATATTCTGGTATTTTACTCAGTTATTTCTTTGAAATTATGACTTTTGCTATTGCAGCAATAAATATCTCGACGTTCATACAGTTTTCTACTGTATTGCTCTCTAATTTTATTAGGCTAACCCTTTTGCCAGTGCCAACTCATTAATTTTGCGGTCTCTTCTATTCCCAATCTCATTCCCTCCTGCCTCTTTTTGAAACCACATGATGTTGTAAATTGCGACAGCTCAATTATGTCAGAAATTTACTGAAGCTGAGCTCTTGCCATAAATGGCACAAACTGAACTGCAGTGAGGGAATGCAATGGCCAACAAGCAGGGCCAGAACCAGAACCAGGAGCAGCAATTGGAAGCTGAAGAAGGAGTAAATGTGGCCTGGCGCAGTGGCTTTCTGGCTGCAGTCGTTCGGCAAGAAAATTAAAAGGCATTGCAATTGAGAGAGTACACAAAAGGGTTAAATGGTTTAAGCGATAAATTGAGGGAGGAGAGGATGGGGGGCGGCCGCAGAGGGCGTGGCCAAGTGGCCAATAAAAAACGTGAGTAATGTGGTGAGGGAGGAGACCCAAAGAACGAGTGCTGAGCAATAAATTGATTGTGGAGGAAAATGCGCAAAGAGAGAACAATGCAACATGCAACATGCAAAGGGCAACAACAAGAATTACAAAAAAACACATAAAAAAAGTTGGTAGAGAAGTAATTGAAAAAAGCCAAGAGCAAGTCCCAAACCTTAAACCCAAATCTCAGTTGCAATGCGGCCCACGTGGCGTATGATTGACGCGAATTTATGTTAGCTCTGCGCGACTCTTGCAACTTGCAACTTGCCACACGTTCTAATCAGTGAATGCAACTTGGATTGAGTTTGTGTGTGTGTGTGTGTGTGTGTGTGTGTGTGGAGTGAGTGGGCAACTGGTTAGAACCACATTGTTTTGTGCTGAGCTGGGAAAGTGTCTGTATATACCAGTTGTACCCCTGCCGCTTCCTTTTCCCGCTCTCTGTCCAGCATTGTGAGTTGTTCACCTTCAACGTCCTTTAGACCGACCAAGCACTCGAAGTAAATGCCACACAAAGCCAAAGAATGCATTGAAAATACAAGTGTGTGTGTGTGCATTGAGTTAAATGTGGTGTGTGTGGTGTAGAGAGAGGTGTGTGTGGTGTGTTGTGTGTGTGTGTGTTGGCAAACCAGTCGAGACTTTGCCTGCGTTTTCTTTCGTCTTCTTCATCGTCGGCAATTACAATTCAATTAATGCGCTTAGTGCAATTTTTTACAGTGTATTAAACACGTGATAAGAAGCAGAGCAATGCGAAATACGAGAGTCCAAGAATATTTCTTTCTTGCTGCGTTTAATCGCCGACTCAAAAGTTAAACGACCGCGCAAGTTGCTCATAATGATGTTCACCATACTAATGATGATGATGATGATGATGATGATAAGAGTGGCTATGGTAAATAAGAGGTGGGCCAAAAAGGGGGCGTGGCACACTTGTAATCAGACCATGTGTGTGAGACTTAAGACGATGTTGTTGTGGTTGTCGTTGTTGTCGTTGTTGTTGGTAATGCCAAAGAAAATGGCAGCGTCAGGCCCTTAACTTCCACTTCACATGCATCCTTATAAGCTGCTGCTGCTGCTTCTTCTTGTTTATAATATTGCTGTGGTTGTTGTTGCTGTTGTTGCACACACGTCATGGGTGTCGTTTTTCAGCCTTTAAATGCGGTGTGGGTGTGCAGATAAGCAACCAAAGGGTAGCACAAGGGTAAGGGGTAGTTGTAGCCGAAAGGGGGTGGGGAGTAACGTATCCAACTGCAAATAATACGACTTCTGAAAAGCCAGAAACAACAACATCGATAACAACAACAACACAACAATAAACGGTGTTGAATTGCATTTTGTTTAATTAAACCAAAAACGGCAAAATATGAGACAAGTGCGAGAATTGTTCGTTAGTTTTTATTTCTTTCAACTAAAAACTTTTAAATGCTTTTCAATAACTACCAAATATATATTCTTAAATGTAAGAGAACATGTATTGCTTTTACATAAGATAATAATAATAAGTATTTTTGATTTGTTTTACAATTTTATAACCAAACATGCTCTGTAATAAATATTTTATAATTGATATTCTATCTCATATTGAAATGGTTATAAATCGAGAAGTTTTCAATCCGTTATTTATCTAACTGGAACTTTATTAGCTACAACTTCTTTCAACTTTTGTACACAATATTATTAAACGAATGTTTTTTCTAGATTTTTTTCAGTATATTCTCTGGTCCAAAAGTTCTCTACCTTAAGTTTCTCTTAAAGAATCTTCTGTAAAGCTTCTCGAATTAAAATTTTTCTATATATGTAATAATGACTTCTCTATCTGGAACTTTTCTAACTGCTAATTTTCCAATAACATCTCAACCTGTGATTCTCTAGCAATAACATATCCATTTCCATTCAATATTTTATTTTTATATGATGTTTCTTAATACTATTTTAGAATATGCACAGTTTTCTTTAATTTATCTTCATTCTCCGCTTTACCTTTAGTTTATTTTCATTCTATTTCTTGCACTACCCGCAATTGATCATGAACTGTTGATGCTGCTTTTTATAAAATAAAACCCAAAGCAACGCCCACTCACAATTGGAATCACCGTTTAGAATCAGGGAAACACAAACTTCCGGCTTCGGTTTCAGTTTCATTCAATTTGCTGCACTTTATAAAAAATGGAAAGAGAAATAAAAAATAAAACAGCACATAAAATGCAAAATTGCCCCTCGACAAAGTCTATAAACATATTTTGAGTCATCAAACGGGCGGACAGAGTCGTGAGAACGGGAACCAATTCAAGCAAAATGAACTAAAATTGAGAGAAAAAGAAAAAAAAGAACAACAACAGCAAACAAATATCACGCACAACTGTTTAATGGAATATGCCCCCTTCATCCGGGGAAAATTGGGGGAAACATGTGTGAGACGCGTCCGAGTGGAGGGAGGAAAGAGATGGAGGCGGAGGCGGAGAGAGAGAAGCTCTTGCAATTTGCATACGAGTCGAACGAAAGCGAAACGGAAATCAAAATCATTTGCATACTGAACACAGGAACTGGAACTAGAATTGGTACTGGAACTGGAACCAGAACTGCTATCCAGTTGCAACTTCCGTAGTGTCTCAAGTATTTTAATTGCTACGACAAAAATAGAGTTTAGTTTTCCACTCTTTTCTTTCCAGTTTATTTTTAGTCACTTTGCCAAAGGGTCAAATAATTTGACTAAAACTCATTTTAGCCCTAAACTTGTTTGGCTTGCTAAATTCAATCTGGCGAAAAATGTAAAACTTTTGCCAGAGATCTTTCATGAAAGCCAGACAATTTTTGCATAATTCGACAATTAGCCTGGCCAAATTCAGCTGTTGATAAACGAATTTTGTTGGTCCTGTTGGCTGGCCAAAAGGAGTTTAATTCACTTCTCTACTCCCTTTCTCCTCTTTCTTCTCTTTCCTCTCTATCAACTCCTTTTCTCACTTGTTTATTTTCCTCTCGGTTGCAATTTTGCAGCTCATAAAAATGCAATCCCCTTTTTCCCAGTTTCCCATCGTCCCTTTTGAACAAACCACAAATCTTTTTGTGCATCTTGGGGTGAAAACTGTTTTAGAACTAAGGTTGCAACTTTGCTTTTGTCCTCATTTCTTGTGCCTCTTGTCGACGCTATAATACCGTGTCAGCTTATAGAAAAATGAGGGCTTAAAAGACAACAAAATGGGCTCTTAAAATAGAATTTAAAATTCGCTGGTATCTGAAAATTTATAAAAACTTTAACAAAAAATGTGCTTTTTTAATCAATTTATTCTCAATCTGATAAGTTTAAACACGAAATTTTAAATTTATCGCTTTAGAAAGATCAAAGGTCTAGCTCAGAAAATCTAAAACTTAGATTATGTATAAGATATATTTTTGAAAAATCTTAATTCGATTAAGTCTACTTAACATTTTATTACTTTCCTTTTGGGTATTTATCTGAATTTAGTTTTTAAAACAATAAATATATCCGAAAATTACATTACTATTAGCTACAGGGTATCTGCTAGTCTATCACACTCATCACTTGTTGTTGTTATTGGTGTGTTGTCTTCGGGCTGCGCTCTGAGGCAAAAGTACATGAAAATAAATATCTTTGAGTTTCGAGTTATGAAATTTATTAGCTGCAAATGCTATTTGTTGTTGTTTCCTCTCATTGTTGTTGTTAAAATTGTAGTTGTTGCTGTTGTTGTTAGTTGTCTCTGTGTTGGGTCACTCGCTCAATATTCTCAGTTCTTAACGGGAAGTGTTGCACATTAAAATTTTATTGTATACATAAGAGAATTTCTAAGAATTTGTTGTCTTTGGCCTTTTGCTTTTCAGTCGTTTGCTTGATTAATGAAGTTGTTATTGAAGTTGTATTGTGTGGGGAGCAGCGGAAAAAAAAGGAGGAGGTGCGATATCAAATGTTGCTCAAATATAAATTCAATTTATTGAATTGGCAAGCTTATAAACTCTTTTTAATAAGCCATAGAACAAGTTTTTTGTGGAGGCTTAAGATTAATTGGCGAATGAAACTGAGAGCGTTAAATAAACCCTTAAGTGAAAATGACCGTGATGTCAAATCTGTGTAGAAAAAATTGTTCGAATAAATAGCTTACAGTCCCCGGCATAAGTATTTTGGCACCATTTAAAGTTAATTCTACTCATAGTTTGAACTTCATTCGTGCAAAGTTTGGCATCAATGGAAAGGTCATTCGAATACCTTTTGATTGACATACAATTATTCTTAACCCATTATGTACCCATTTAAATTTTCGAACTTTTGTAAACGTCTAATTTTTAAACTTATTTCCTCGATTTTTTAAAAACAATGGCCGTGTTCACCAGAACAAATCGACAACAGAATATCGATGAAATGTGTATGATTATTCTGGTGAACGGCAGTGATTAGCAATCATGATTTCAAATTTTGAGATTATGATGACTGAAAATTTCATCACCAAAATAGTATGCTGAAATTCTCTGATTGTGATGCTTTGTTATCGAAACAACAAATCGTAATCAACAGAACACAAGATTTTAAAATAAATAGGACGAAATTAATAAGGAAACCACTTTATTAATATTAATTTGGTATTCCTAAAAAAAAATGGAAAGAAGACGCTGGAATTTGCGTATTTTTAAGGAATATGGTTATCAAAAGTGCTTTAAACTTTCTTATATAAAATATTAAATGCGCATACAATGTTGGCTTAGTTATTGATTAATGTAACATATCATTTATTATTTTAAATCTGGCCTTTCGCTGTGTTCATTCCCATTGCATTAAGTATTTTGCGCCAAACTGTTTTGAATTTTTTTAATAAATATTAAAAACTTTGACAAAAGAAGAAACGACAACTTTGATTTTGCCTTAAAATTTCATCAAAGCGTTCACCAGAAGCCCATCAAAAATTTTTTGATTTCTGATACATGATTACTGATTGATTAGTTCTGGTGAACACGGCCATTGTTTTGATGCAGAAAGTTTCTCTAAACAATTTAAATAGTATCTGCAAAAAATTTGTGCCTTTTTCGCCATTTTCAAAAAATTATTAAAAATACTAGCGAAGAGATATTTGAAAATATTTTTTGCAGATACTATTTAAATTGTTTAGAGAAACTTTCTGCATCAAAACATTGTTTTTAAAAAATCGAGGAAAAAAGTTTAAAAACTAGACGTTTACAAAAGTTCGAAAATTTAAATGGGTACATAATGGGTTAAGAATAATTGTATGTCAATCAAAAGGTATTCGAATGACCTTTCCATTGATGCCAAACTTTGCACGAATGAAGTTCAAACTATGAGTAGAATTAACTTTAAATGGTGCCAAAATACTTATGCCGGGGACTGTATATAATTTAAAGGATTTTTTGATAATCTACTGTACAAGATGAAAAGTCGTATTTTCCAAGCTGTATGCGAACAAAATTTAATTTTCAATCGTTCTTTATAGTGCTTTTTTTTGATTACCCACACGAACAATAGTTTGACACAGATTTTTTCGATTTATACTGTGCATAACAAAAAGGAAACTACTTTTAAATATATTTCATGCATTCAATATACAATTTTATGTGGTAAAATAAGACAAAGAATAAAAAATTTGCCGCTTAGTATCAACCAGTTTTTCCCTTAAGCGTAAAGCGTTTTACACACATAATCTATTGTGGAAAAAGTACGCGTAATTCCAATTAGGATTCACTCATGTTATCCATTTCAATGCATGCTCGTAGTTCGTAATTCGTGTAACCAGCGCTCTTCATTTCCAAGCGGAAAATCTCATTAATTTTCCCATGTCCCAATGCTGCCCCAAACTGCAATTTCAAATAGCAACAACTTTTGCAGCTGCCACAAAAACCACAAACACACAGCTCACACACAACACACACACAACTCACACACACAGTCGACTCCCGCCCGCAGTTAAACGTGAATTAAGCATATTGATTTAAGTGCATGAATTATGAGTGTGGTTACAAATTTTTGGCGTTGCCACCTGGCTTGAAAATGTGAGCAAAAGTTTGGCAACGCTATTTGGCTTAATTTCTTGCCACACACACACACACACTCAGTCAACTTTTAATAGGAAGCTGAGCGCACTTAATCCACATCATTAGCAAAAACGAATGCAGTCAGGTGTGTGGTGCGGTGGTGCCACAGGACGTGGCATGCCCCCCCGCACACACTACAGAGTAGACAGCAGACAGTAGTCAAGTTTCATTAGTGTCACAATGTCCATGGGTCTCCAGGCATCAGCCATGTGGCATGTGGCATGCGACTCAATTACGGCGTTATTGCAACAGCTTTGCGCTCAGTGTATATGTGTGTGCTCCAATTTCAGTTATTTGTAGTTATTTGGGCTTATTGATTTTATGATCAAACCATTTTGTAAATGTTTTCATTATGCTTGGCTTGCAAGGCAACTTTGATTACGACCTTCCAGCTTAATAAACTTTTGCCACATTTATTATTTAAATGCTTTTATCTCCATGTGTGTGTGTGAGTGTATGTGGCGAAAAAGAGGAAAATTTGGGGCAACGTTTTGGACCGAAGTCATCACTTCAAAAGTCAATTAAGTTGGACATCGCCTCCATTCTCCCTCCTCCATTCTGACCCAAAACCGGGCAAAGTGTCAATATTGCTTGGTTAGCACAGTTGACTGAGTGCGTTTTCCTCTTTTTCTTTTCCCTTCAGAGTTCAGAGCATCTGCTTCGACTTCGTTTCGGTTGCGTTTACTAATCCGTTTCGATTTGCAATAAATTCATTTTGTTTATTCACATTTCGTATGCACAGCATTCAATGTATAAAGTTTAATATCCTATAAAGCGACAATTTAGGGGTATAATCAGAACTATAAAAGAAGCCAAGAAAAGTATACAGATGCACAAAAGTTAAATCAAAACAAAGAAAGAGTTTTAAAATTACTAACGGTTGGTTTTTTTTTTTAAATAGCGACTACTTGTGAAACGTTTAGGAATACAACTCCAAAAGAAAAAAAATCTTTTTTAAATATTCCCACGAGAGAGAGTCAGCTTAACAAGTGAGAGAGTCTTCTAATTAATGCCAATTTTATTCTGAATTAAAAAGAGCAGAAGCGTCTCTCAACTGTAAAACGTTTACGAATGCAACACAAAGAAGAATTGAATGAAAATCGCGTTCGCAAGAAAATACTTGCAGCGAATCGTTCTCACAAAAGAGACCCGAAACATTCATGCAACTATTTTTTGATTAAAATATAACTTCTTAAATTAAAACTGTGTACGAATTATAAAACGTTTACGAATGAAAAGCAAAAGAGTATTGAAAACTAAAAAAATACTTAAATTTGTGCGATTAACCTTTTAGCTCGTCTCTTTTTTAGTCATTTACTAAGAGGTAACTCCTAGTCAGTCATGCTATAACCACAACAATTTTACCTGTTTGCTATTTGTTTTTCGTTGCTGGTAGGCGTGGCAAGTGTGGATTTCGACACACGTCGTTTTCCATTAAATTTGCCTACAGATAAACGAAAAATGTCGAGCAAAAGTTTTTCTTTCGTTCTCCGTTCTGTTCTTTTTGAACCCGAAACTCACATGAGATTTTCTCCCCGAGCTGCGACTTATCGTTTGTGGCAGGCGGCAGGCGGCTCAGCTTGTGGCAGGTGGCAGGGATGGAGTGGGCGTGTCTCGCACCCCTCTGCATATTTAAATAGACTTATACACACGCACGGGCACTCAGACTCAGACAGAGACTGGACCACGTGGCGTATGCGTAATGTGGCGTGTCAAACCCAAAGGACTCGCAATATTTCCCTTTTTTTGCGTTCCTTTTCGTGCTGTTGCACATTGAAGATAAAAAGCAAAAGTTAAAACCAATTCGCACGCAATTTTCGCTCCACTGTTTACTGTTGTCGTAGTTGTTGTTGTTGTAGCAGTTGTTGTTGTGGTCACCCGGGAGCTGTTTCGAGTCGAGTGCGTGTCTCCACCTGAGTCTCCTCACCTGGGCCTAAACAAATGCAACACTTTGTTTTAACAGGCAAGGCATGACTACAAATTTATTTGTTTACCTATTCTTCTATATAAATATAAACCTCGTACATTTATTTAGTACGCACTGTGAAGGGAGCTCTCTTTGCGCAGGTGCGGACTTGCGGTTGTTTCCTGCCTTGGGCCCGCGGGGCGTTTAAAATGCAAAGTAGTCAACAACAAAAAAAAAGAAGACAAAAAACCAACATGAGAAAATGTTGCATAATTGAAAGAAAACTTTGCGATACTTCGACTGCGATTAGGGTGCTGATAATGGGAACTCAGGCAGGTCGGAGGGTCAGCGGTTAAGGGTCAAGGGTCGAGAATTGAGTTTGTGGTTGACGAAAAGGTTAATGACTTTACAATAGCATAGGAGATGGTGCGTGTGTGTGTGAGTGGCGCCTAAGGCACTTGTATTTGTGGTTGGGACAAGTTTGTGGCTTAACACTTGGTAGATTAGGTTCTCTTCGTTGCGTATTACGATTAATCTTCAATTAAGGTTAGATAGAAAAACATGCATTATTGAGTTGTGGTTCACATGAACTCTTAATTAGGGAGTACGGCTGAAAAATGAAGCAGAGTTGAAAAAGTCAGCGAAATTTCCATTAAAAAGAACTAAGTATGATGTGGAACTAGTGAAATGAACTAAAAATTAAAATGTTTATATGAAATATAAAAAAACAATTTACGAATTGTGGAGTGGAGCCATTCAAAGGTGTTGTTGTTCTAATCAACTGTTAGCTGTGAAGCCCTAAAAAATTACAGTCAACCTTATTTTTATTTGAATGTGCTTTAAAATAAATAATAAACTTGCAGTCATATACATAAATTCAAATGAACCATTTATAAAGTTAAATTCAAATTAAAGAGTAGAAGTAGAACCACTGAAATTTGTTTTCGTTTAAGTAAATTATAAAATTTAAAGTCTGTTATAGCTGAAAGTATTACTTACTTATTATTATAAAAATTCAAATTGAACTAGTTCAATCCTCTTTCATCTTTCGAACTAGTTCTTAAGATTTACGCAGCCTTCGCACTGCTGCAAATTGAGTTTTTACTTATATTGACCCCAATTTTGTATTTATTTGGCAATTTTATGACTGCACTTACACTTGCAATAAAAGTGAACCAGAAACCTAACCCAACCTATGTTACATGCTCTATATATACATACATATACATATCTATTTTTTTTAGTCAGCTTTACAGGTTTACGGTACTTGGGCGGTCATATCATTTTATTGCCCAGCCACAATCAAATGCCGATTGCCCGGCAAAAGCAAAAGCAAAAATTCAACCCAACAGGAGGTCGTCTAATCAAATTTGCGGAATTCGCATCCTGCAGCTTCCCTCCCCCTTTCACCAACCCACCACCCACTTTCTACTATCAACTCTTGTTCGAGCTTCAGCTACAATTTCGAGTTACAGCTACTCTCGTACACCCACACCTGGGTTATAACTGTGCACGTTCTCAGCTGTTGTCGTACTCTTCGTTTTTGTGCTTGTTGTTATTCCCAAGCTTTTAATAACTGAACAAGCCGCTCATTAATAATTTAAAATGGAGCAAAAATATGCGCGCTCTTCTTTTGGCAGCTTCATTGTATTTGTTCTGCTCTGCTCTGCTCTGTTGCTGCTTGTAGTCCCAATGGCAGCGTTGCCCCAGTGGCGCGTGGTTGTGGTGAATTTCGTATCGTTGTGGATGCCATTGCCAAGCGCCCACAAAACGAAGAGAGTCGCATCGCTCTCTCAATGACTTACGCTCTTTTGGTCTTTGCATTGGCATTCGCAGCGCATTCCTTCACCAACACACACACTCACACGCATGGGATTCTGTTGTGGATGCCTTCGCAGACAGCTTCTGCCTCTCCCCCTCTGTCACTCTCTCCCACGCATACTGCGCTCGACTGATGATTCATGCTTTCCGACTGCGATGCTGCCTGCTGTTGTTCTTATGATTGTTGTTGCTGTTGTTATTGTAATGCTCAAGCAATTTATTTTGCCGACACTTCCTCATGAACATTAGCAGCAGCGACTTCAGCGTCAGCGTTTGTTTTGTTTTTGTTTGTTGTTATTGTTGTATATTAAATTGTATTTAGATTTTATTTGTTTACTTTTTGCTGCCGCTGCTGGCTGCTCGCTGCTGACTGCGCTGCTGCAGTGACGTAAGTGAACAAAGCTGTGCAGCTGCTGAAATAGCACACAAAGAGCAACAACAACAACGAACTGACTTTGCCGGCTGCGCTTACTGAATGAAATACTTTTATAGTACGCTCAAAACTCACCACAGCAGAGGCAGCGGTCGCGGTCGCAGCGCTGTTCCAATGCAAGCATTGCTGACGTCGCAACGCGTCGCTGCAACTGTTGTTCGCTGCCGTCGTTTGCGCTGCCGCAGCAGCAACTGCTGTTGCGTTCAGTTTTAGTTCAGTTCACAATTGAACGCTCGCCGTGTCTGACGCGTCGCGCTCTTTATAAACTCGCTTTGTTTAATGACGTGAGCAAATCGCGTTCTCTCTGTCTCTCGCTCTGTCTCTGTCAAGTGACTCTCAAACCTCAGTCAGTGTACGTCACAATGTGTTTTGTTACGTGCTTTCGAAGCGCTTCCGTTGGCTTTTTGCCGCAGCATCATAAATCAACACTAAATAACAACAACAACAACAACTACAACTACAATAATAACAACAACAATGAATAGCATCTACAATCATATTTAATAATTTTGTGCGCGGTTTAGTTTCGCTCTGGTTTCTTTCTTCTTCTTAAATTTTTCCATATTTGTTTTATTTATTTGCTTTGTGTTCGCGTGTGCTCTCTTTGTTAGTATGCGTGCGTGTGTGTGTGTGTGTGTGTGTGTGTTTGTGTGTATTTATGTTTGTTTATTTGTGCAGCCGGCCAAGCACTAGTTTCCAATTAGAAACCACGCCAAAACTTGTACTGCAAACCCAAAACTTCTCCAAATTGCCTCCCTCTCTTTCCCTCTCCCTTTCCCTTTATTTACTTCCCACTTAACCCCCTCTCTCTTGACTTCGTTGCCCCCCTCAAATTGAAGGCTATTCAAAATGTTGTTTTTTTAGCTTTTTATTTTGGCGTTATCTTTACAGTTTATTTTTTGCGGCAATTTAAATAAGTTGAATGTGCGTTCAATTTATTCAGCGGGTTAACAAAATTGAGTACGACAATATTCAGAGCTTTTGAGGGCGATTCTGTTAAACGAAAACTCCTGTAAAGTTAACGACATGCTAAACAAAATGGTCAAGTTTCTAAAAATATTCTAGAACAGAAGAGGATATGAAGGAAAATGTATTTTATATACATAATAATAAAAAAATAATAATTATCATGCTAAAGACCTTTTTTAGTCGATTCTGTAAAGCGATAACTTTTTTAAAGCATGCGATATAATAAATAGAAATAATATTAAATAGAAATTTTTTTACCAGAAAACTTTGTCGTATGTGCTAGATAATAAGAATTAACTGATTTCGTTAATTTCTAAATTTAATAAATCAGCAACTATTGAACAATTGTTTTAGAATATGCCAAAATAATCTTATTTCTTTATTTAAATATATTTTTGTCTGCTTAAAACCCTTTTAAATCTGTACAAAATGGTTAACAAGTATGCCAAAGAACATTCCAAAAGTTCGAAATTTCCATTAGAATTCACATCAAGTTACTCAGAAAAGTTAGTAGCACTGTAGCTTAAAGCAGATTTAAATAAGCACGATTATAATAATAATAGTGATTGTAGATAATATCAAGGTAGATCTAGCAAGATCTTCTCTTGTCTTTAGTGTTTCAGTTATAAATTTGTTTTGACCTAGATAAATTCTTAGAATCGCCTCTAACAACGTTGCCTTATCTCAATTTTAGTTGGCTTGCTTGCTGTTTGCGCTCTTTGCCTAAAAAACTTGTCAGCTGACTAAAAAATTGCCTCAAATGCAATTTGCATGCATCAGTTGACTGTGACGCAAATGCAAACACAGTGGCTGTCAAACTGTATGTTACAGCATACAGTTCACTGATGTGATTTTAATAGCTTATCAATTGAGTTTCCTTTTGACCCAGTAGAAGAAGATGAAGAAGAAGTATAACAACATTTTTGGTACCTAACCCCTACCCCACCCCCGATCCCAATAAATACACGACCTACTCACCTATCATGTAATCAACATTGCGTATACGTAACAAAGCCAAGCAAGTATTTTGATAGCCGCCAAAAGATGCCACGCTTGCCCGGGCGTCCGAGCGAGACAGGTAGCAATAGAAAGAGAGAGAGAGAGCTCAAATGCGAAGTGGAACGTACGTACGCACGCCAAGCCGGCTTCTGTCTGTGTGGAACTTAAGAGCGTGCGCGCGCTCTCTCTCTTGTTATGTTCGCTCTCTCGTTACAGACTCTCTCACTCTCTGTTAGTGTGGCTTTTGCATGTGCAGGGTCCACCACACCCACCCCAATCAGGTGGCGCCCTTGCGCTACTTTCATGTTGGGCTGCTTTCACGTCGCAACGTAAAACGTAACGTAACGTAGTATCTCGTTGACCTCATTTCGTGTACGAAACTCAACGCGGCAGGTTGTGCACCGGCTAACGGTTCTTGTTGAAAACTCTCGTAACGTACCAAACATAAATTCCTTTGTCTACGTCGACGTTAGCGTCAACAGCGACGTCAACGACAACGACAACATCTCGTTTCATTTGATATCGTTTTAAGTGTGTTTCAAGTTAAATGTCAAAGTGTTTGCATTTTCAAGTTGAACTCTTAACCTCGCGTTGTCAGTGTTACGTTTCTTAATGTGTGTATTTTTATTTGCTTTTTCTGTTTCAGTTTTCAGTTAAATTTTGTTGTGTTTCGTTGAAAAATTCAAAAAATAAATAATAATATGAAAAACTGTGAAAAGTTATTGTTATTGTTGATCTATGGCCAAGCAAATCGATTTGATGAGCTGCTAAAACGAATCGAAAGATTACAACAGCAAAACACCCTCAAACAACAACAACAATTACAACAACAACAACAAACCACCCCAAAAATATATGTGTATAAAAGATAAAGATACAAAACAAAAATATTTCTTTTTGACGTAGCTGAGTTTTCTTTTTCTTTCTATTTTCTTTTGGGGTTGCCTTCTGTTGTCGTTGTTGTTATGGTTGTTGTCGTTGTTGTTGTTGTTGTGTTGTCTGTGGTCGTAGCTCAATATTTATTGTTGTTGTTGCCCGTCTGCAGATAAAATTTGACCTCGTTTGCATGCGAGACTTTTAGCCATTATCCCGGCAAAAATAGTAGATAACAATACAGTATACATTCGTTATAGTGGAACAAAGTGTCATAAAAATCAACTCCAAAATGTTTGCCATAAACAAAAGCTTTGCCCTCGTTTAAGAAACACAACAAACTGTGTGTGAACAACAAAGAACGATACATAAAAAAAAAGCAGTTTAAATATTTAAACTGCTCATCAAAATAATTATAAATAATTCTACGTAAGGAGCTACGGCGATAAACGGCCTCAAAATTGCCGAACTCATTAATCAACCCACAAAGTTGAACAACAACAATTTTGGTGTTGGTGCGTATTTAAAACATTAACTACAATTAATTTACTATATATTTTAAAGAATTGTTTTTATAATTACGCTTGATTTACAGCCAAACAAATTGAACAGCAATAGACAGAGAAAGAGATAGAGAAAGAAAAAAGAAATACAAGTGGAATGCCTAAAATAAACAATCATTAAACCCAGGCAGCAAATTGTTTAAACAAGTATTAAAAATATAATTTGATATTTTTATTTATACATTTTTTGGCTTTATTGAATCCATCAACGTTGCCGGCGTTTAATTTTCATTTTCAGTTTTATTTTAGCTAAATTTATGCGTACAATAAACAAATTTATGTTTATTTTAGACTTGAGCACAAAGTGCTTTTTAATTCAATGGAAAAGTTTAAAAGCTAACCTTTTTTATGAATGAAATAAAAATCAAATTAGCAAATTTATAAAGAAAACTTTCCCAAATTTATGCCCTGTTAATTTTTGCAATTGTTTTGAATTATTATTGATAGATACTTTTAAAATGAATAAGAACAAAAAGTCTTTCCGAAAAGTTTTTATAATGCAATCGAAAGTCAATCAAAAGATAGATTTGCCTTTTAGAAATTACTTAAAAATTTGGAATATCTTAGTTCTAAGAACCAATAAATAATATTAATTCACATTAGAAAACTACATTTCATTTAAATCTGACAAAATATAGGAGAGAAACCCTATTAAATAGTTTGCTTAATAGTTTTTCTTTTAAATTGCCTGATGCCCAAAATATTCGTGTCTGTTTTCAGATGCTTTTCCAACCGTTTTTCACGTGCAGCAGAGCAAAAAATGTGTGTTTTCCCATTTTTGAGAGTGCAGAAAAAAGTAAATTTTTAAATGTGCATGCAGCCAAATAAATATTTTAAAATATGCGTAAAAGCCTATTTAAAATGCTGTACACATGTGAAATGGCTGCAACAGACAGACATGCACAGAAGGAAAGGGATACACAGAGAGATAGAGAGAGCGAGGGAGAGAGAATAATGGGGGAAAAGCAAACGACGTGCATCAAAGTAAACTTTATTTAAATTAAGCGCAAATATTTTGACACGCCGACAGTGAAAATAAAACAGAATGAAATATATTTTTGGAAAAACAAAAAACAAAACTAAAGTAACAGAGCAAAAGAAAAGAGAAAAGGAAGCGCAAAAAAATAATAATAAAACTTGCATTTAATTGAAAAACTGTGCAACACACTTGAGTTGCATATTTTATGGCCGAATTGGCAATAAGCCTGCGGCAACATTGCCCCAAAAATGGAGGCCATCGATTCTCTTCAATACTCTGCCACTCATTCTCCAACTCTGATTCCCTTATAGCCCATGAAACTGGCTTAAAGCAACACGCGGAAGACTTCGAACCGACACTCAATTTTAATGGCTGCTCTTATTGTTGTTTCTCTAGTTGTTGTGTTGTTGCGGTGGTATTGTGTGCAATTGAAATTAATTCAAGTTGAATTGAACTTTTTATTAGAACATTGACCCATGCGGACGTCGCTGTCGAGCATCTTTTATTTATTTTTGGCCCAGGGGCAACAGCAACAATGTTAACTCCAAGGTCTAATCAGCTGTTAAATCACTTGTTTAATCAGCTTTATATGTGAATGATAAGCTAAACAACCAAACACACACACACATATACTCATCCATAGCTCGTAAACATAAAACCAAATACATTTCCGTTATCAGACAGACGGACAGCAAACAACGTAATCAAAACTCATTACAATACACAGAGTAGTTTATCGAGCAAGCTGCGAGAGGGCAGCTCAAGAAGTATGCCAAAAGATGTAACTAATTAAAATTTATTGTGGAGACTTAAAGAGAAGTTGTAACTGTCTTCAATGAATCGTGTTGAGCTTAAGATAAATAAGAAATATACTTTTAATACTTCAACTTATTGGTTTATATTAGAAAATGATAAATCAGTGATGCCATAGAAATCGCTTTCGCTTGAATTTCACTTAAATTTCATACAAATTTATTACAGCAGAAGAAATATTCAGGGGTGCCACAGAAATCGCTTTCGCTTGAATTTCACCTAAATTTGTATGAAATTGAAGTGAAATTCAAGAGAAAGCGATTTCTGTGGCACCCCTTAATATTTCTTTGGTGCCACAGAAATCACTTTCGCTTGAATTTCACTTAAATTTCATACAAATTTAGGTGAAATTCTGTGGCACCCCTGAATATTTCTTCTGTTGTAATAAAATATTCATTAGTCTCTATATGTTGCATAGTTGCCATAGTTTATTCTTTTTATTCTATCTGTATTTGTTGATACTAAAAGTATATATAAAGAAAGTAGAGAAACTTTTTAAAAACAGAAAGAAATATATAAATAAAGAAAGCAAATATTATTTTTAACACAACAATCTTCATACATGTTTTATCTCTGTTTTTCTATCTATCTGAAAAGTTTTCTTGACTTCTTGAATTTACTAACAATATTTCTCCTAATGTGCGCTTACTATTCAATCCACCCTCGCGGATGCGACTTGACTATGAGTTATTGAGCGCCACACGGGAACTTGTTTGGTTTGAATCGAATTTAATTAGAAAATCGACTTGGAGTAATTAGTCTAAACCGCCTTTGGATAAATTACGTTTACGTCTAGAATTTGGTTGACAATATTGGTTTGCTTGTTGATTAGTTATAGACGGGTTATGGATGGCACTGTCTATAAACTGATGGCTAAATCAATTAGAAAGTCAGGTTAGGCTTTAAGTAATTAAGATTTTCCTAAACAGCTTTTGTTGTTGTTTGCAATATTTTTTTGTTGTAAATTTTAATTAAGTTTCGTTTTTGGCTTCATATGGCGATTCGGCAAGTTGATAAACGGCCAACAGGCACGCAAACTTGGCCAAAAAGCTGCTGTCGTGTGCGAAAACTATTAAAACAGGTGGGCAATATTAAAAACCAGGGCTGGGTTGGGTTTAGCTTTGGGGTTGTTGTTGCCTCACATGCAACTGGTTGACTAATATTTTATATGTTTACCTTTCTTTTATAAAAAAAAAAAACAAAACTTTTCTTCAACTTCTTAACCTTTGCTGTGGCTTATCGCACACGCCCCATCATTTTGGCCACGCCCACAGCTGCCCCTTTTAGTCGCTTTTGGATAATTTTGTGTTGCGATTTCTTGTTGGCGATAAAAAATAGTTTTATATGGTAATAAAACTTGTATTTTGCGAATGTTTTGCATAAAAATCATCCAAAGAAATATGCTAAATGAGGTAAAAGGGAGGGGAGAGTAGGGGAAAAGAGGGAAGAACTGTTAATGCTGTTGTTTATTTGGTTGGTTTAATGTGCCTGTGTTTCGGTTTTTATTTTTGGATAATTTTATTTTGATGGTTTTTAAATTTTATGGCTTAGCCAATAAATGTTGTGTTGATGTGTGTGTTGTTATGCGTTGATTGATAAGATTGTTGTTTGGGAAATAAATAAAACTTTTATAATATTAGGGACTGCATTTTTTGTAGCTCGTGACACGCCCAAGTTATACTAGTTGACATGCGATTAATAGGTACATCAAATATTTAATAATATTAATTGTTTTATTTGTGTTATGTTTTAATTATTTATTCCTATTTAATCTAGTACCATTTGATATTTTGTTTTGTTTAAATTTAACTATTATTTGTGCAATTTGTCTGCGTTTTGTCCATTAACTAATTTTGTTAAACCTAAAAACATTATTTCCACAACGAATTAAGTGCTAAAAAAAAGCTGCTAGCTTTGTAAAAAGTGTAAAATAATATTTTGCAATTTTCATTTAATTATATGAAAATGCATTTTAATTAATATTTCATAACATCAGCGGACAAAGCGCCAGCTAATCTGTGTCGTGTAACTGGCAAAGGGATTTTGGGAAATTCCCAGCGAAATTGTCATTAATTATTTGCCTTATATTGCATTTTAATGCGATTGTCAGCTTACGAGTGTGTGTGTGTGTGTGTGTGTGGTGTGTGTCGCATTTACAGTTGGTCTGCAAGCCACAGGCTTATCAATTATCCTTTGTCCGTTGTCCTTGTTTGTGTTGGTCCCTTGTTCATTGACACTCAACTTACAACGGGGTCGTGTCAATGTTTCCATCGATTTCTGGCTGTTCATCAACGACTTTGTGGCGCCTCACGTGGCAGGCAACAACAGCAGGCAACAGTGTTGCACACAACACGTCTGACAACGTCACAATTGCTATTTTTGCCGCTGTGGCAAATTGTTCACGTCATTTATAAGCCATTTAATCATCGGTTCCGTCAGCTGTCTGTCTGCTGTTGCTTTTGGCCCGCACTTTAAACCTTTAGCCAATTTGGCTATTTTTGGCCATCGAGATTGTTCTCACCCTCTCTCTCTCTCTCTCTCCAGTTGCTCTCTCGCAATTAGTCATGTGCTGTCGCCAAGTGTCAAAATATTTCGCATGAAAATTGTTCTAGAGTAAAATCTATTTTCTCATGCTTGGATTTTCTCACTTGGCCATGCGCCCACAAATGACAGACGCATCGCTGCCATGCAGAAGAGATAGTGAGAGAGGCTGGCAAGGGGCAAGGGGGCGTGGCAGCTGGTGCGGTTTTGGTGGCTGCTTTTGCTGTCGCTGTTGCATGAGCAATGAGCCAGCGGTTGCATGAGTTGCGTGGCCAAAATGTCACGTATACGACATGTTGTTCGCCTTTCGCATGTCACCAGTGACTGCTCTTCCTATTCCCCCCCCCCCCCCCCTGCACCACCCTGCTCTTCTTATTGTTGCCTGGTAATTACGTCATTAACAAGAAATTTAAAAAGTGCTCATCATATAATTTCTGTGCCTATTTAAATACAATTTTTCTGCTGCCCCGTCAAATGTAATAAGCATTGAAAAGGACGGCAACATTTTTTGCAAAATGTGTTTTGTATCATATTCATAAATGACTAAAACTGTGCCATTCATAATCAGCTTACTTGAATTGTGGGGAATTTTTGTACTACATTTTTTTTTATCAAATTTGACTCACTAATATGATTGAAATATAATGCCACTAGATTAACTCTTATCAAAATTAGTTAACTTATCGCAAATCGTAGTATTATAGCTTATTAATATAGATCTTTAAAGTGTTTAGAATTAAATAAATTTACTTAAAATTCCTTGACAAATATTAGAGATAGTATTTAATTATTGAGAAATATTTATTAATGTGCATTTAATGCAAATTAAAATTCTGCAATATTTTATTTTTTTACTTCTTTTATTATAGTTGCATATGATTCTTATAAAAGTTATAGAGATAATTTCTGCTTTCCATTGGGCGTAACTACTTTTAAATTTAATGAAACGTATTTGTTAATTTTTTATTTAGTCAGAACAATTTAAAATGAAATACGTCAACAAACAGTTTTAAAAATATTTACGTCGAAATATTCCCAACTAATTTCTCTTTTTTTTAGCCTTGTAAATTAGCTACAGTAAATGCGCTATTAATCATCAGTTTTTGTGAGCAACTTGTGGAAATTAACAGCATTTAATTATGTTCAATTGACAGTTTTGTGAAATGTTAATTGGGTGTCAAAAGCTAGACGAAATATTTTGACGTTCACTGTGTGCATGTGAGTGTGCCTGTGTGCATGTGTGTGTGTCTATGCTATTTTTATGCACAGCACACGCCTCACTGGGCACGCCCCCTAGACTGAGAAAGGCTATTGAACTCGGAAGTCTCTCACCTGTCACCTGTCGCGAAATGACTGCAATTTGTCTGCCTCTGACATTGAGATCGATTGGGGATAAAAGAAAAAACTTTGATTTTGATTTTGATGTTGTGATGTGCGTGAGCATCTCATTAATGTAACAACAACAACAACAACAACAGCAGCAGCAGTTGAAAGTTTTCTCTGCAGCGCCTTTTGCAGTCTTAATTAAATAAGTTTTGTGCAACTTCCACTTGCAACTTCAGTTGCAACTCATTTCGCCTTGTTTGCCTTTCCATTTGCCAAAAAACTTTTCTCTCTGCAATTCTGCAAACAACTTTACTGGGCTTTTAAAAACGACAACAACAACAACAACAATTGCCTCTCTTCACTTATTTGCCAGTCATTTTGTTCTAATGTAATGCAATTGTTGATATTCGTCGTCGTCGTCGTCGTTGTCGCCTTTAAAACAATTTGTCAGTTGCACAAACTATTAACTTGGCGCCATTTTGTGCATTTGCATATTGCAATTTTGTGCAACAACAACTGACTACACTGACTGCAATTTGTATGCTATCAGGCGTTCGTTTAGTGGTCCATTAAAGCGCTACATGAATACACAGTTAGCACTCATTACGATTGTGAATATTATTATGGCTAAATTTGTTGGCAAGTTTTGAATTTAGCCTAATTTTGGATGTAGTAAGTTTTGAAATTAGTGCAAGTATTATTTTTATGAGTCCGAAATTGATCAGCAAGTGATTCGACACTCATGTAGAGTGAGTGTAAAACTAAATAAGGATGCTAAATAAATAAATAAAATAAATAAAAATAGATTTGTGAATTATTTTCAAGAATTTACTGTGGATTCTAAATTTGAATAAATGGCTGTTACATTTTTATTGCATGTTCAGAAAGACTTCTATATTGATAGACTCATATTACTGTTATCATATTATTTTATTTTTTTTTTTCCAATTTTGCAGAGTTTTAATAATTTTTTAAATTAAATCTAAGGACCAAAATCAGTAATGTTTTATTTTTTTAATTTTGAGTGTATTAAGGATAATGAACTTTTATTCTGTCGTATGACACTGTCGACTTGATATATTCATATATTCACACAACTTCAGTTAACAAAATAAAACTCTTATTGAATTCAACCTTAGGGCTTTCTGGCATTTCAACTAACTAACACAATTATTCTACCATTTAAAAAATGAACTGCTCCTATCTATTTGCCAATGATTCGCATGATTCGTTACCCTTCAATTTGATTGATTCACACAGCCATTGTTGTGTATTCATGCAGTGTTCCTGTCGCCACAACTACCGTATAAACCAGGATCATTATCAGTTTTCAGACAATCTTAAAATGCCATAGTTGCTGTTGTTGTTATTGTATAGCTGGTAAGCTTATGATTTTGAATGGCCATATTCAGCAACGAGAACAACAATTGGAATTATAATGGCCAACATACTCGTATGAGCTCATAGTTGTAAGAGTTGGCCTGTAATTGAGTTGAAGTGTTGGCTTTCAATATACATATCTGACTCTCTATATACGGACCATAAATTGCTGTCTGCATTGTTGTTAAGCCAAATTGCTTTTGAAAACAACAACAACTACAATAATAATAATAATAGTTACTGTGTGCTATAGATACGCCGAGACACTCGAGAGACACTTATCAAATGATTTAGTGCTGCAAAAAATATTCTAAAGTGTAAAAAAATATAATATATTTGTAAATTTAATTGCTGCTCTGCTGCTTGGTTCATTGGGTGGGCAGTCAAGGTGACAGTTCATCGAATCGACGGAGTAAAGTGGCGGATTATCAAGGGGTCCTCGGTGGTGTGGCATCGTTTCCATCAGTGTCAGTTTCGTTGACCATGTTAAATGGTGAACGAGTTTGATAAATGACCTTTGAAGCGACATTTTTCCAAATATGACTTTTATTTGGTATGCATTGAAAAGGTTTTGAAGCATTGATTTCAATGTGTTGCATAAATAATTGAAACATTCGGTTAATATAAGAATAAAGTCAAAGTAAAGACTCAAGATTTAGATATTGAAAAAAGAAAGAATACATTGTTTATTTATGTGTATTATAAATTTCAATAAATGATAATTTTAGTTCATCATTATCATCATTTGTGTCATGATAAGTATTATTATGAAGTTGTTTTGATTTTGCCTTAGTTTCTAATATTAACTCTAACTTATCTTTTAGTTTAAAAATGTAAGAAATACTGAAATATTCACAATCAAAACAACAACTGGTTAACAATAAAGAAATGTCAAAGTCAGCACAAAGTGTACAAAATATTTGTACATACTTTAGATTAGAAACACATATTAAACCAGCAGTTGGTTGAATGCATTTGGCAGTCTGTTAAACAATCAGTTGGTTACACACATATTACACAGTTATTTGCACAGTGCTGGTCAAATCATTATGCCAATCAGCGAGCCAACAACAACAATAACAAAAACAGCTGATACAACAACTTTTACCCTATAAATATGTGTGCGTGTGTGTGTGGCAAAAAACTTTACACAATTTGCATGCCTCACTGGACGCTAAAATAACTTGGCTAAATGTTGTTATTATACATACGAGTACTATGATGGCTATCAACCAAAAACAACAACGAAGCGACATCAACAACACAACAATAACAAGGGAATTATACAACTCAATTACGAATACGTCGATTTATAGAGTTCCAAGCAACATATAAATACATAAATAGAGAGGGGAAATAGAAAGGGAAAGAGAGAATAAATGGAAAGGCGCCCCCTTAAATAACTGACTGCATTTTCTATTTTCGAGCAGTTTTTCATTGGAAGAAATTTAACGATAGAATTTGACATTGTATATTTGTATATTTTTGGGAGCTGTCTTCAGTCGCCCCTCTTTGAGTTGTTGTCTTCTCTTCTTCAGTCTTCTTCCCCCTAAGGGTCACTGTGCCTGCTGCCTTATGTATTTATTATTATGGTACACCACGCTTCACTGATTTATGTTAATTTGTAATGTCAACTTTTTGGTTGTTTCTCCACTTTGAATTCACTTTGTGTTTTGTTTTATAATTATCGTTGTGTGGGAGCATAATATTATATAATAAATAAATAAATAAAACGCTTACAACAACTGTCAGATAAGCCATCAATCTGTCTGTCTCTCTAGCATACGCATAAAATATCTAATGGATTTAACTAAATTTATAATTAAATATTAACTTGTTATTCTCTTTTCCTGTTTTGTTGTTTCAGGCGTCACAATGCGGGAGAAAAAAGGCGGCGCCTTGCAGAAGCTCAAAAAGAGGCTATCGCACAGTTTTGGCAGATTAAGTGAGTACCAGTTATCGATAAACATATTCTCATAAATATTATCAATTTTAAACTTAAAAAATATTGAGAGGAAAACTCGCAACAAACAAAAGCAAAACAACAATAAATCAACAACAAAAGCTAACCATAAATGGAATCAAAGAAATAAAAAAAAACTGAAATAAAAGAGAACTGAAAATAGCTGACAACAGAAGCCAAAAGCGCAGATACCATAGATGTGTGGGTGCAGTTTGCTATAGACAATAGATTTATGTATCATATATATGTACATATGTATGTATATTTATCTAACAATGGCCACATCAAGTTGTGTCTAGTCTCTGCGACTATTGGGCGTTGCATTGAGCTATGGGAAAATGTCGTGCATGAATCATCCCATCATAAATTTCAGCTATAAACGTTGAGAAACTGTAAAGTACATGCGGAAAAGCTTATAATTAAGATGCAAAGATTTGCTTGGAGGTTAAACGGCTTTTGAACTGTGTGCAAATCGTTTTCTATTTGACATTGGCATTTGATTAAATGTGTTGATACAATGCGGATAAAATATCTATGGATTCGAAATTAAAATTTGTATAGATCGATAGTAGCAATAGTTGCAAAAATAATACTACAATCCATTCGATTTATTTAGAGCTTCTCCATTTCTTAGTTAGTTTATTTAGTTTCACTTAGTTTATTTATCTAATATTTTGCTCAGTAAAACCAAACACACATCAGTTTATACTTATTTAAAAATCTTTTCCCATAAAATATATACATCAAAAATAATAAAGTGATGACCTTTAAAGCTTTGAAGCTAAGTTTTCTCCATGTTTTGGGTAATTGAGAAAATGTGCAAAACTCAAAAGCAATTTCGACAACTTTATTAGCTCTACTGAAAGCCATAAATTCAAAGTAAAAGTTATGCCAAAGTTGTTGGCCGTATGAAATTTAAATCCAGTTGCTAAACTTATGCCTTAAACACGAACACACACACACACACACAGCTGAAGAGCTTTGATAGACACTAAAATAAAGTTTAGAAAAAACCAATAGACGAAATTAGACACCTGAAATGTGCACATGATGTGAATTTGGTCGAAATATGTATTCACTGAGCTGTCAAAGCTGCCAACGTTGCGTCAAAACAATTCAAATGCAAAGCGTATTTCATGCTGGTCACACTGAAAAAAAAAAACAAATACTCGTACCAAAAAAAAAAGAAAATATGCATAGTACAACAAACTGTCAATGTTGAGTCATTTGACAGAGCATTTAATGGTCAAACATTTGGGAATAGCAAAGCTGCCTGCATTTTTCGGCCAAGTTGCCTGCCAGCTGTCCATGCTAATTGAATGCAGCAGCTGAAACTGACTACGACTGACAGTCAAACAGACAGACTGACAGAACAACAACAATAACAAACGGAAGATGAAATAAATGAAAAATAATCCAAAATGTGCTTGCTAATACCCATCACACTCTCTTACCTCCCTTACATTCTGTGTGCATTTTCCAGCTATGAATTCCAAACATAGTTTTCTGATGGTTTTGTGTTTGTGTGTTCAGTTGCATGCATCGCTCGCTGGAGGCGCCACAGTGCTGCCAAATAGCATTGTTGACTCACCCAAAAACCCGTTTTTGGATTGCGGCATGCAGCTAATTGTCTCTCAACGCCCACAATCGTTGGCTCTCGATATTCGCGGTCTAAAACGAGTTTGGCTTTTGTCTAAAGAAAACCCGCTTTATGATGCAGAGCATTATTATGTGAGCCGACAACAAACTGCCAACAGCCAACAGCTGTTCCACCATAAGCAGACAGATAAACACATACAGATGGAGACCGAGAGAGTGATGGAAGAGATGAAAGAGAAGTCTGGTTTAGTCAGACTGTAGTTTAGTTCAGTGTGACCATATTTGGCCTGAGATATTGTGAATTTCGACCCAAAAGTGTGTGAGGGCCGCTCCGTCATGAACCAAATTCAAGTTTGTTTCAACAATCAATGAGGAAAAAAAAAAAAATAAATATAATTATTATCATCGATGAATCGCAATGTAAACATGCCCTACCCTGGGCATACCCCTAATATGGTGTGTCTTTATTACAGTGCTTGAAGTAGAGAGCTTCGTAAGTAGAATACAAAATAAAGACTGAATAAAAATAATTAAAATTGTCTAAAATTATAGACAATATTTTAAGAAATTTATTAATTTAATCATATTATTATTTCTTTGAGAAATTTCTTCGGTACACTAAATGAAATTTAAAACTTCTAAAAAGAAAGAAATCTATTTTTGTCAAATAAAAAGTAACTTGCTATTAATATAAACGATTTTGTGATTTCTATCATAGATTTCCTTAAGTATTGAAAAGAAAATAAAGTTATTTTAAACTAAAGAAATTTAAACAAAATGTACAAATTTTTTTAAATAAGAGGGTTAATTTTACCTTAATTGTTTTTATATAGTAGATTTTAATGTTTTCTCTATTTGCATTTATTTTAGAGAATTATTCGTCTAGTTTAGCTTTCTCATATTTTATGCCAACAAACAATAACAAATTCTCACAATCAAATTGGCTGCACTCAATCAACCCAGATATTATGCTATTCTATAAAAAAGAAACATTTCTAAATTCATTTAGAGTCTCATTCAAAAAGCCTGCTAAACTTGAAACGATTGTATACAAAACTGTGAAGTTTTCTTTGCTTTTTTTGGAGATGCAAGAAAAAGTTGCCAAAACTGTTTCAACATGTTCCTCATCGTCTGTCAGTCAGTCAGTCAGTCAGTCAGAAAACCAACAATCTACCAAATTGGAATTTCTTTATGCTCTGACTGTGAGTACAACTTACCCCCCGCCACCCCTTTGGCACCCTTCCTCTGCCCCTTCAATACGTTGACTGCGTGACAACTCTGCCAGCTGAGTTTTTCTTAGCTTTTGGCAATTTTCATTGTTATTTTCCACACGATTTTGCCAGTGAATGTAGCTCATAAATTTTGCAATTGAGAAATAGTTTTCTTCTTCTTCTTCTTCGTCTTCTTCTGATTTTATTTATTTATATATTTTTTTTTATTTATTTTTTTTTTGCTAGCTTGCAAGCAAGTTGCAAAGTTGGCTGCAACTTAAATGTTTTCATTGCATTATTGAGTAGTTGCAACAGCTGCTGTGGATGCTTCTGCTTTTCATGTGGCTGCCACTTGGTGCAAAGCAAAAGCAAAGCAAAGCAAAGAATGTCACACAAGTTGTTGCAAGTTGCATTTGGCAACTTTGTTGTTGTTGATGTTGCTGTTGCTCAGTTCTCAGTCTCGTTGTCAAGGCTATTACTGAACCCACTGCTAACTGTAGTTGTTGTTGTTGTCGTCAGTGTTGTGTTTAACTATCGTTAATTGCTGTTAGTTGTTGTTGTTGTCGTTGTTGCTGCTGCTTTAATTTCAACGGGTTTTCTTTCCAATTATGTACATGCTTCAACTGCTTCATTCGCTGGCAATAAAAGTTATGAAGTAATAGGAATGAAACAGGGGACAAGTTGTTGCTGCCTCTGTCGGGCATTAAGTAAATTGCATTTAACTGAGCTCCACTTCAGCTCTGGTCCCTCCCATCTCATTGCTGACCGCGCTGTCCACTTGATGGGCGCATCAAGTGTCTTTCACGATTCCAGAAACTGAACCTCAACCACAACCAGAACCAGAACTGGTGTCTGGATTCTGAGCTCTCGCTTCTCGGGTCTGGTTCTTGACTTATGGCTCTGCTGTTGCTTTTTTCATTCTTTCTTTCTTTATTTTTCACTTTATGATAGCGTCGCACATTCTTTGGCTACAGCTGAGCTCGGGGAAAGTGTAAGTTATAAACAGATATATAAATTAACTAAACTTTGAAAATATGAAAGAGAAAAAATATCTAACAAAATTTTTATTAAAAGCTGAAAGAAAATTGTTAAAAAAAATCAGAAATAAAATGATATAATAAATGTTACTATTAAAATTAAAGAATATTATCTAATAAATATAAAAATTATATATATATGATATATGTATAATATTATCTAATGAATATTAAAATTAAATCAAGTGAAAGCAACGTTCTTAACGTTAATTTAAAGACAAAGCCGTTAAAAAGCTGCCAGATTTCGAATTTTTGTTATATAACTACTTTACAGCAAAGTGGCAACAATCTGACACTTATCCCAGTCTCTCACAACTCTTGAGATACCATCGTCATAACAGTTGCTGTTGTTGTTGTTGTTGTTGTTGTCTTCTTTCCGTCTTTCATATTTTATAAGTTTTTCTCGCCATTTTGCCAGGTCTTTTATAAGTTTTTGTAAATATTTCATGGCATTCTCGTGGTGTTTTTTGCAGTTGTTGTTGCGAACTGTCAACGATATCAGCGAGATATCATTGTAGTTTGCCTCTTTGTGACACTGATACACTTGGCTCTGTCGGTGTTGCCCCTTGCTTCCTGCCTCGCTCTCTCTCTCTCTCTTTTCTCTCTGCTTTGTATACACTCTTTTGGTGTCTGTGCGCTTGTCATAATCCTTTTTGATAACATTTTATGTCACAAGCCAAAGCCAAACACTCGACGTTGTCTATGGCTTTAACCCTTGACAGCAGCAGCAGGCAGCACTTGATAACTTTACACTTGAGTCGAGCCTCTCAATGCTGCCTTTCTCCCTTACCCTGCTCCTGTTTCTGTTTCTCCTACTCTCTGCACCTCAGTCTCTTTTTGATTGCTGCTGCTATCGCACAGCGCGATAAGCAGCTAATGGCCTCCTTCACTTCCTTTACTTTCCTCACTCTCTCTCGCTCTCTCTCTCTCTATCTCTTCTCAATGACTGCAAACAAACTGCCCGCATATATGTGTCTGTGTGTGTGTCTCTGTGTTTGTGTCCAGAAGTCCAGGTCCATTCAAGTGTCTGTGCCTCATTGTAGGTTGCCACTATCAACACACATCGCAGCGTTCAGCAGCTCGCATCACATCATGTGTCGACTCCATTGTATTTGCGCTTTGATTTGTGAAGAGAAAAAGCAGTTGCCTCCATTTCCATCCTTCCTGTCCCCCGCTCTGTAGATATGGCAAAAATCCGCTTAGCTGGTCGTTTAATATGCCATGCCATTGATAGGAGCCTCTTCAGCGCTATTGAAAGCACAGCGAGTTCTTTTATCTCTCACATTTGCTGTCAGATCTTTGCGCTTGCCACACGGCGTATGAGTAATCACGCACATGACCTTTCGCGTGCAAGCAGAAAAAATAAAATGAAACCTTGGACATGAACATAATCTCGAATATCATTAAAACCTAAATGTTTAGCGAAAAAATCATTAAACGAACGAGCCAAAAAAAATAGAAAATAAATATTGTACTTAACTTAACTTGAGGTGCCAGTGATGTTTTTATAACAAATTTGAGCGATTTATTGTGCGAACTTGAATCAAGTGCTTTACTATCTGAATATACATATCGACATAGCGTATAGAAAAATGTGTAAAGTATAGAATAAAGCAGATGAGAAGAGGTAGCAATGGTTTAGCCGGAATGCGATAAACTTTCAATTGCTTTTCACTGTAAATAAATAAAAGTGAAGGCTAAATGATTTTATTTGAATTAAATGAACACATATAAAGTTTAATTTTAGACAGACAATTATAGTTATATATTTGAGAAAGTGTATTTAAGACTCAACAAAATTAATATAAAATAACTGTTTATACGCAAGTTTTTTTTGTTATTCCTCTTGTTCTGAATAATTACTTTAAGAAGTATATAATCCTTACAAAATTAGTATATTTTTCGGATCGCTCTATTATCTTTTCATTATCTTTTAGTAATCTCTTTACTCTCGTTTAATATCTGAGATATTCAGTACTTTTTACTGAAATTTAAAACATGTCTTTATGCAAATCCACACAAGTTGACTACTACACTTCAATTTTTCCATGCTTTCATCGTTTTTAAATCTTTGTAGCTGCTTTAATTGATTGTCTTTTAGCTGTTGGGCTCTATCGAGTTATCAATTGAAGTTATTTCTCTTAAGGCACAACTTTGTTTGTTGACTTTTACGTCTGTTTTCCCATTGTACACATGCATCTATCGCTTGACTTCCCATAGGGCATGTCAACAATTTTCCACTATTATTGGCTGTTTATCTCTGTCTTTCTCTCTCTCTCTCTCTCTCTCTTCTCTGTCTGTCGTTCTTGTGGGCTTTTTTTTGTGAATTAAGTTATTATTTCAGTGGAACTGAACTCATGTCAATGACAGGCCGTGGCGTCTTGTGCATGTTCGATAATTTGTTTTTAAACGGTAGCTGCATCTCATTGTTGTTATTGTTATTGCTGTTGTTGTAGCTGTTAAGCTGTTGTCGAACGGGTAACCATTACAGGTACACACACACACACACACACAACTAGATGTGTGTGTGTTTGAGTAAAAAGCAAAGTTTTCTTCTGCCTCGCGCCCATTTGGCAAGCGAAGCGTCAACGTTGCCTGGAACGTGCTCTGAATGCGAGCAGTCAACAGACCAGCACACAAACACTCACACACACACACACACATCACACACACCTCACACACACACTCTTGTACTTTTTTTTTATGTATTTGCTGGCTGGCAGCTCACCATAATAAAAGCGTTTTAAGTGAAATTCACTGCCTCAACGTAAATCGTAAAATTCTGTTTTCAATGTTTTCAACTTTTGTTTTTATACCCTGCATAAGTGCATAGAAAATGGGTATAGTAGCTTTCTACATGGGCATGCACCACATTAAAAGAATATGGAAAGCTTTGTGATCTTTTAACTTTATCAAGTCGTAAGCAGCTTTCATGGGGATGTCAATTTATTTGATTAATTTTTTTAGGAAATTTTCAATTATTTGCATAGTTTTTAAAACTTTAAGCTCTGATTAATTTCGTAAAACAGACTTAGGATTGATGGGGAATATCTATTTGATCATAGCTTCAACTCTATATTGATACTGCATTTAAACATTTATCAATTTGTTTTACAAAATTTTTAAACTCTCATAACTTGCGACATGCATTTTGATTCGTGAATTTAAGAATTAATTATATTTTGCATCTAAATTTTCTTTACTTCCGTAACTTGAATTTTTCGATAATTTTTAGATGTGAGAATCATGTTATTCCAACTCATAATGCTTACAGGGTATATTAAAGTTCAACACTCTCGCCTTGATCTATTTGTATTCTGTTTGAATTTGGCTTTTTGTTGTTTTATGTTGGCTTTTACTGTTTGCTGTTTGGCTTTGTACTTGGCTCTCTCTTCGCTCTTCGCTCCTCGCTCTTTTCTCTTGTCTCGTGTCCGTTGTCCATTGTCTGTTGTCTGTTGTTGGCGGTGATATTTCTTGTGTTTTATTGCAACAAAACTACTTACAAATACATTTAAGCGCAAATCCGCAGTGGAACGCGTTCAGAATTGAATTAGTAGGCAGGCAGCCACAACCCCAACCCCAATACCAACCCCTACCCTTACCCCCACCCCTTCCACAAATTGCAGTTCCTGTCAAATTGCCCGCCCCCCGTCCGCCTGCGCACAGTTTGAGAGCAATTTTACAATTAGCTGTGGGCTCAGCAACAATTTCAAAAATTTTCAGACGTCGCCAGTCTGTCTCGCATTTAGTTGTTGGCATCGCTCACTCACTTACACAAAACACATACACATATACACAAATAGTGTTGCTCTCTCGCTTGCACGTTCATTGACTCTGTTCTGTTTCGCGTTTTAATGCCCACTTGGCGGAGAGTGAATCTGCTGCATCCTCTGTCTACGTGCTGTCTCCCCCTCTTCTCTTCTCTTCTCCGCTCTATTGTAGCATTCGCTTATGCAGTTTTCAATTGCTTGCCTCTGTTTATTTATTGTTTATCTATGTCTCTTTCCATTTGCATTGTTTATTTTCGGTGGCTTATGCAGCCTCGACGATCAGGCAGACATTTTGACTCCCTTCCTTGCCTTTCCATCTCCATATAGCTCCCACTCTCTCTCTCTCTCTCTCTCTCTCTCTCGCTCGCTGATTATTATGTTTTTTGCATGCAAAGTGCAGTGCCAACAGCAGGGAACGATAAACAGCGTAACAGACAGACGGCGCATAAACAAGGCACAAGGCAGAGAGCAGCACAGAGCAACTGCACTGTTGGATAAGAAGGAGGCATCATATAGAGTGGGAAGAGCGTTGGGTAGAGTGGGAAAGGGAGAAGGAATACAAAGAGTGTAAACAGCGACAACCGCAAAAGGCTTTTCGCATTTTAATAGAAATGTGATTCGTCTTGTCGCCGTTGCGTCTTACTCCCTCTCTCGCTCTCGCTCGCACTGCTTCCTTTGCTAGCTGCCCAAGTGCACGCTACCTCTATTGTTATACTCTGTTATAAAGTGAGAGTATAACAGAAATGACGATCAGTTTGTACAGGATGAGATGTAATATTATCAGGGGTGACTTAAATTTGAATGAAATGTATGTCAAATTCAAGTGGAAGAGATTTCTGTGGCACACCTGTATATGATTTGAAATATATTTTAGGGTGCAAAATCATTGCTAGTATACTTATAAAAAAATAAATAATATCTGAATTCAATTTATCAACGATTATGTGTTATATAACAATAATTAATACAATTATGTATAGACTTCGATTAGAACTTCTACCAAGATCAGATAAGAAAAGTCTGTGTTCCTAACAGATTTAGGAGTTCATATGTACTTTAAAGAGTGAAATCAATTCTTAATTTTTTTTGGAAAACTTTATACCATAAAAAATTGTGTTTGAAATATATGACATGTCTCATTATTGAGTCTTAAATTTTTATAGAAAGCCGTCAAGAAATAATTTGGCAATTTGGCAGTTGAAACAATTGGATTCAGAATGTTTTGTAGAATTTGTCTGATAATTTTCTATTAGTTGTTTTAAAAAACTAACAAATTTTTCTGAAAGAGTATACAACAATTTTAATGTATCATTTTTGTGGTAAACTTTCCATCTTGCCTTAGCAATTTCTTTATACTTTTATCCTTTTTTTTTTGTTGGTGTCTATCTCCCACCATTGTCATCGATTGTCTATTTCCATTCTGTGTGTTAGCGCGTGACTTTGAAAATCGTTTTTCACATACATAAATAGAAAACATGCACAATAAATGGAAATGAATTTCCCTCTCGCATATCAGAGAATTTTCAGGCGGTTTTTTCTTCTGACTTTTGGCCCGAGGCAAATAACAAAATATTATGCTACGTGATTTGCTGCAACATTTGGCGCTTCAATGAATGCTGATTGCATTCTGAATTTGTGAGTGTTTCTCAGCTTCAGCTTTTTTGCTGTTGTTGTAGAATAGATTTGTGGATTTCTGCTGTTTGGCATTTTATGGATGAGTATATTTGTGTGTGTGTGTGTGTGTGGGCTGTTGTCAAATTGGGCTGACATTTGGTGTGTGTGTGTGTGTGTGTGTGTGTCGCCCACTTGCTGCCATAAAAGGCGTAAACATTTAATTTCCATGTGCCACATGAAGTGGCAGTGGAAAACAAATGCAAAATAAACCAAGTGTTAAATATTTGACATGGGCCACAACGACGACGACGACGACAACAACGTCTAAAATGTCTTGCCCCCAAGGGGCAACAACTCTGCTGCATTTCCTGACAACAACGACAACAACACGTGTGGAGTGTGTAGAGTGTAGAGTGTAGAGAGTGCAGAACAGGCGTCTTCCGCTAATGACTTTTGCTTGCCTGCATCTCTGTCACAGTCTCTGCCGCTGCCTCTGCCTCTGCCTCTGCTTGCCACCCTGTGGCACTTCATTATTTTGAGTTGCTGCCTATGATGAATTCTTGTTTGGGCCTCTGTCTGCAGTCAGCTTTAAATGGTTCAAGGTGTTGCTGTTGACTTTGTAGCACAAAATAAGTGACGTTGCCTGCTGCTGCTGCTGCCAACGTCTTCATATAGGCACCTTGACACCTCCAGTTGCACCTCTCTCTCGTTCTCTCCCTCTCTCTCTCTCTCTTTGCTCTGCTGTCCTGTTAATGGCTTCCGTCCGCCCTTGCCGTGTGCTCGCTTATTGTCTGTCATGGCGTAAAATGATTTCCGTCATGTGCTCACTCCCTTCCTCTCACTTTACCTTCCTCCCTCTCACTCTCCCTATCCCTTCTTCTCTTTCTGACATGACACCCACCCACTTGCACCTTTTCTTAAATTTCTTTCACATGTCTTTGCACTTGACACTCTTCACTTGGGTGGGCCGCCTTTTTGCAGTTCTCCTCCTGCACGGTTTTAGCTGCACAGTTTTAATTACAGTTTGGCAAGCACAACTGCTATTGTCTTTAGCTATTGTTGTTGTTTTGTTTTTGCCTCCGATTTCAGCGTCCCTCTGCGGTGGCTATTTTTATTTAGTCTTTTCCACAATTTACAGCCTGTGGCCATTGTCTCGCTTGTTAGAGACAGGCTAGCATTTTATTTTGTACCCTGTAAAAATTAGGAAAGTGTGCGAAGGTTGTGATAAAAGTATTTAGAGTATGATAAGCATGATAAGCTCATATATGCATATGAGAAGTAAGCATAAAAGAACAGTTTGATATATCAATTCGAAATTTCAAACAGATTATCTGAAAGTATACCACACTATACTTTTTAGAATATATTTAATAAGATAAAATTTCCTGCAAGACCATCCAAATTTTAAAAGTATGAATTACATTACAGGGTATCTGCAATTGGAATACGTTCTCTATCCAGAGCACTCGTATTTTGTGCCATGTTTACTTGTGTTCGGCTGTATTGTTTTCTGTATTGTGCGCTTCCTGCACTGTTTCAAATGTTTGCTTGGCTGCGTTGGCTTAAGAAGCGCAATGCCACGCCCACATTTAAGTAGTTTGTAGGCAAACGGCCAGACTGTTGTTGGCAATAGTAAACCACAAGACGTGCATACTACCAAGCCAAGAGTCTACAATTACGGTTGTCTATTCTAGTCTTCGCCTCAGAAGGCAACAACAAACAAACCAAAAAAAGACACGACGAAAAATAAAAGAAAATTACTTCTACTTTTTTTTCTTATAGTCGGAAGCGTCTGCTTTCCGACAGGGTCAAGATGAAGACGTGGAAGAAGAGGAAGAAGTGTTGGGGCACCTGCAAATTGAAAATTATTTTCCATTTAGTTTTTATGGCCAAATATTCGAAAGGTTTTACGGCTTCTTTTCCACTCCACCATGCAAAGGGTCAGCACAAATTATGAAAATGGTTGCAAACATGTTTTGAGGAAATGTTGCACGAATACGGAAAAAAGGAAGTTGAAATAATGGTCATCAGAATTTAGATTGGCCATTATTTTGAATGTTTTTCTTACGGTTCGGTTGGTTACATTACAACTGAAAAATCTTTCTTTAAAGGGGCTTTTAAATGACTCTAATAGTATGAAAATCACTTAAATGTATCAATTCTAAAGTAAATTATAATAAGGGTATTCAGAAACTCTGATATTTGTGTTATTTTAAAAAGTTATATATTTTGTAATGACAAAAAACACACAGAAAAATGATTAAATTGACGAATTTTGTATACAAACCCCAGGGCATGTTTATTGCGATAACATAAGTATAATAGTAACAATAAGATTAAAAAGCTCGAACTGTATTCAAACTTTCTTTATAAACATTGGGAGTTGGCAATTTTTTTGTTTATATCTTAAGTTTGTAAAACCACACGCTTTACTTTATTGATTCCTCTGATTCAGCTCAGCTAATTCATCATTCACATCTTCTCCAATTATCATTAAAAGTTATCGAGGCCTTAGTTGTTTTTCTGCCTGCCTGAACTCTTGTCTGTTTCAGTTGATTTGCACGCGAATAAACAGATGATTGAATGAATGTGCGAATGCAAATGAGGTACTCAGTTTGTGGCCAAGAAGATTGCATTGCCTTCTTCTACTCTCTCCCTCTGCCTCTGCCTCCTCTTGAGAGCTACTCATTTGTGCCCTCTCGAGTAATGCGAATGGACGCAACCACAATTTTCGGGGCGGAGTTTGCTTTGCTGCATATCGATGAGTCTTTGTGTCGTCTTCAGTCAGCACAAGTCATCAGATTGATGGCCAGACAACAACGACGACAGTTGGATGAGAGTAGAAAGCAAAGCGGAGACAAGAGACAGAGAGAGAGAATGATGAGGGTCTCTGTTTGGCAAATATTGACAAAGACAACAAGGAGCAAACTATGCAAACCGCAAACCACTTGACTGACTTTTGTTGCAAATTATTATTATTTTTATTATTATTATTATGATGACGACTATTGCGGCGTCTCCTCCACACAATTTGCATAGTCAGGTGAGTTGCTGTGTCGCGTTCCCAGGACGCGGACGCGGACACGGGCGTTGCATTTCAATGACAATATCTCCATGGCATGGACACTTTAGTCGGCACGGATACGGAGTCCATTGCTCTTGTGCTCATCCCATTCCCATTCCATTCCCATTTTCATCGTCTGTTTTTGAGTTTGACTTTGGTTAGTTGCCTTGCATTTGCCTGTCGGGTCGTTGTGATTTGATTTGATTACATTAGTTGGCAGCATCGCATCGTTTCTTCTTCCCGCCGACGGGTATCCATTTTAAAGTTCATTTACTTACCACGTCTTTTACTCCTCCTCTTTTTCGTAGTTACACTTCCGCCCGTGTTATTTACTCAAGTGCGGGATTTCTAGTTCGTTTGTCAACAGCCGCCTCCGACTCTGACTCCCATTTGAGGCTGGATTCTGTTGGAGTGTCAGTTCTTTGGGCTTTGCACTCCAACTTGATTTGTTTCTTCATTTTCTACCGACTGTTTCGACAAGTTCTTTACCCAGACTCCTCTTTATAAATATGTATCTTGTATCTTGTAGTTCGTATCTCGTATCTCGTAGGTTGCTTTCGCGCATTTCGACATTTACAGAATATTTGCAAGTCATAAACAAGTTTTTGCTCTTTACTTTACCTACGTTTCCTTAGCTTATTCTCTCTAGTTCTCTCATCTCCTCTCCTTAGTGTCTTTATTTTATTTAACTTTCAAGAGTTTTTTTGTTTTTGTTTTGTGACTTTTGCGGCAGTTGCATGATTTGTGCCTTTTTTGTTTTTTCTTAATAACAACCTGCAATGAAGTCATAAATTCTAAATTACTCGAACCGAAAAGTTTCAGGAAGTTTCGGTTTTTTTTTTTGCTTCTCTTTTCGCTTTTATTTATATTCAAGTTGGGCTCTCAGAAATGAGCTCATTACAAGTGCGTTCGCATTTGGCACAATGGCTCAAATCTTCGAGATGTGCGAGATTATCGAACTGTTTTGGATTAGCCGAATAAAGAAGTCTTAAAAACTTGAAAAATCAACTTGAGGCGAGTGTGAAGTGGATTCAAGTAAAAGGAAATCCAGCAAATTGTTGAGATATGTGAATAAAAAAAGAATATAAGTAGAACTATGAAGTTCACACAAGCATTTTTTTGTAATTATATAATTTAATATAATTATATAATTTAAATATAATTTATAGTCTATCTACGAATATCAATTGTATTTTCGAATTCCTATTCGGATTTGAAATTTTTTTTTGTCGTTTAGTTTTTAATTGATAAACTTCAAAACTTAAAATGTTTGCAAATTTCTAGAATATGAATTCGACTTTATTCGCCAAAAATATTTAATAAGAATGCTGTTTAAAACTTTCCATTAATTTGGAGACTCTCATTTTTATTTTAAATCTGACAGAGCAGATAAAAATAGCATGGCGTGTAATCTATACATTTTTTATAGACTGCTTTATCATTAGAATGGACATGAAACACTGATTGGCACTTTGGTTGACAACTTTTGGGAGAGTTTTTGAAGATGCTTGAAACGGGTATGGCACCTATACTGGGTAGGGACTCGTAACTCATTTGCCTGAGTGCTTTCCGTTGTTTTCCTTTGAGTAATTTGCAAAAAATACAAGAACAGAAAACAAAAACCACGATGTCCTTGAACAGAATGCGACGCATCGCGAAAGTCGGCAGAAAAAGACAAATAAATGGTAAAAAAAAATACACAAAACTGGGCAGCCATCAATCAAACTGACTGAATGTGACCAGCCACAGAGGATGGAGGAGTAGGAAAGTGTCCAGGGATAAAGGGAAGGGGGAGAGGAGAACATCTTTTGACAGCTGTTGTCTGTCCTATTAGAAGGCGATGTATCGCAGCGTTGTTCAATGCCAAAAACGGCTGAGAAATAAGTCAGGTGTGTGTGGTTGTCTTTTGTGGTTGTCGTCTGTCTGTTGTTGTTGTTGTTCTTCGTGTTGTTGTTGTTGTTGACGTCTGCGGTGGCTAAATTAGCATATGACTCATGGTAGCAAATGTCTCGTTCTGTGTTGTGTTGTGTGGGGCCTTCGTTTGCTTAGCCATTAATAATGAAAAGCATACAAAACGGCATGTTGAAAAATGTGTAGTCGACTTTTGGGCGCTATGGCAATACCACTTAAAAATAGCTAAAAGCAAACAAAATGCAAAGACTTAGAGGAGTTTTTTTTTGTATTGTTGTTGGCAATTAGTAGAGAGAGAAAATGAATGAGAGTGAAAGAGAGAGAGATAGTGACAACTCTCTGGCAAATGTTTGAACAACGTAAATTGTTATTTTGCAAACATTACACATACGCTCAGTTGAACCTTACAGTTAGTTGCATGCCACCGAATGGGGCAACTACTGCTCCGACTCAGAATCAGACTCCGACTCCGTTCACAACTAGTTGACAATTTGTATAAAAGGATGCAGTGAGCGTATGTTGCATATATACATATGTGTGTGTACTTATATGCAACTGTAGAACTTCATGTTGACTTCAAAACGTTCGACTGATGATGATGCTTCGCCTCGATGATGATTGTGCAACATTAGTGCTCGTCTGATGCATTGTATTCCGTATATTTAAGGCAGTCGAAATGGGTATCTGAACTATGTTGTTAAGTTTGCAGAGTATAAAGAGGAATGTCAGCTAAAAGTTTTGAGCAAATACTCAATAACAAACCAAAAACTATCTTTAATTTATGATAGTTTCTACAATTGAAATAAATTATTAATTTACTAAATCTGTAAATGATCTAATAGACAAGTTTTTTATATAAATTATTGAATTTAATTGTAAATGATTTAAATAAATAAAGAGCATCTCGTCTTCGTTATAAGCTCTAGTTTATATTCCTTTTCTCATTTCTCATTGTTGAGTTATTTTGCGAATCCAAACAAGCTTGTATGCAGCTCATTCTTGCACTCGTTATGCAACAACTTGATTTGTTTCCAGCTACCATCATATCCTCCGGCTTTCTACACTCTTAACCCCTGACTCTTAAGGCATTTGACTTTTGCCAGCATATTCTGTAGATTTATATGTATCTGTATCTGTATCTGTATGTGCCATAGTTATGACTTAAACCAACAATGAAAACATTTTTGCATGGCAGCAAAAACCTCTTCAACATTTTCTACAGTATTTTTCTCTCGTTATCGTAGCATGCCTCACGATTTGTAAGTTGCTTTGAAAATGTTCATTTTGCGTCCTTGGTTATTTAATATTATTATTCTATGTCATTTTGAAGCTAATAAACTTTGCCTTTCCCTTTCTACATATTTGGCGAGTGCAGCTAGGAAAATGCCAGCGTGGGAATTTCAATTTGCTGTGGCACGTGGTTGTCTTCACTCTATAATTGACTTTGCATGTGAAGGTTACAGTTGCAGACATATATATATATATTTGTATATACATATATATCCCGTATCGATTGGCTGTCGCATAATAGAAAGCAAAACTTTTGTTTTAAATGCAGTTTTTCTATTTTTTTTGCTTCTACGTTTTGGAACGCAATCTCTTTGACCATCTTGTTCAACCCGCATGTAGACAACTGTCAACTCAGTTGGGGCCAAGTTTTTCAAAAGGTTTTGGCCTTCAAATGCTGCCAAGGAAATTCTGTTAACCCCTTCAAATCCCGAACGCACCTTACAAAACTTTTCTGACTGACTTTTCTGACATTTTCCAGCAGAAGGGGGCGTATGCATTTTTAATGCAAAGAACAGCAGAAACTTGCACTAAAAACAGTTGTACAACTAACAAGTGGGAAAGTGGGTTGTAGGGAGAGTGGAGGGGAGGAAGAGGAAAGTGGAAAGTGGAAAGGGGCAGTCATGTGAATCGTGCCGCGTGTCAACAAAGCTGACGCAATGCGACAGTTTTAGTTTTAGCTTCAGCTCAAAACGGAAACCTTTTTTGACCAGCCCCCAAAAAAGTATGCCACACAAATTGAATTGCTTTTAAAAGCACCCACACATGTACACTACACATATATACACACAGACACAATCATACGCACACACTTTGCTGCTGGAAGTAATCGCTTCCGGTTGACTTTGCGCCAATTATGTCAAATAAAATGTTGTTGCCAGTCCGCCAGGAGAACAAATATCAAATTGAATGACAACCCTGGAAAGCGCTGAGCTGTGCGAAATGCTGTTAACCCTTTTCGCCCCTGTACTACTCATAACCAAAATCAAAACGAATCAAAATCAAATGTCAAGTCATTGCAGCTCCCAGCGGAATCAAGAAATGCGAAATGTGAAATGCGAATTCCCATTTAAAAGATTTTTTTCTATTGTTTTTTTTTTCCTCGTATTTTAATGCGGGTTTCATAGGGAAATTCTTGGCTGACATGCGATTTAACTAATTGCCAGTGGAGGAGCGACTCCTTGTGACTTGTGATGTGGACGACCCTCGTCTAATTGAAACATTAACTGTTGAAAAACGGCAGCAATTTTTGTTGCATAAAAGATTTAAATTCATTTGAGGCGGGCCTCAGGGCATACTACGATATATACACTGCCTGTACAGGAAGCAGGGGACATGAGCAACTCTAAAGCAGCGACAGCCTCAAAGGAAGCACTCAATTTATGCAAATCTCATGTAAATCTGTTGAGAGTCGCGGAGTTGGAGCAACGCCAGGCAAGCTGAAATTGCAAGCAAAATTGTCATTTCTAAGGGGAGGAGACTGAGACAATGAGGGGAAGAACATAGAGGGCTGAACATATAGCTTAGAATGCTGGTATATGTCAGCGACGCGTCGCTTAGATCTGAATGCCAATTTGAATGTGCGTTAAATGCCACTTTACAGTTTGAGAGCAACTGACTGCAAAAGATATAATGGCGCGACTATAAAAAATAATGAGGCGCAGCATGAGACGTGCCATCGGAAAATCAGAACAGACTCCAAGCATAGATAAAGCTTTGAATTTGGAACTCTTGTACTTGAACTCTGACAATTGGAACTGACAGCCAGCGAACTGTGAATGTCAAGGAAGAAGTTCAAAAGCTGTTGCGTGAGCTCTGATTGAGTGTGGGGTTGAAATCTTAGGATTAAAGCTGAGTGTGGAAAAAAAAGAGTGAGAAAAAAGTTAAGAAAGATTAAAAGTTGCCACTCTGAATAAGATGAATAAAGTCGGTTTTAAAAAAGCTGAAAAGTAATTCAGAAACGATATGTTAGAATCAAGTTCACTGAAATTTCTTGAGTTCTTTAGCCAGAATTTAAGCTGTTTCATAAGGAGCTTTAGTCTCATTAAGCAACGATCATTAAAATTTAGTGAAATGTCAATTAAATTTAAAGAGTATTTAATCTAAATTAAGCCTTAAAAATCTCTAAAGGCAGAAGCTTTTTATTTGTTCATATTGTGATAAACTTCAACATAATGAGATTTAAAACTATTTTATATTAATTAGCAGATATATTTTTATACATAAAATCATTGCAATAACTTTAATTTTACAATCTTAAAGTGTAATGAAATGTTGTCTAACAAAATTTGTATGACAATCTAATAAAAGATTTAAAAGCTAAAACTTCAAAGTTGACATTCCGTAATCAACTTTTCTAAACAGCTCTGACATTTTATACTTCGTGCCAAAGTTTTGCTTTGAATCTTTTTCAAGATTTTTGTCCTGCATTTTGTGCAACTTTAGTTTGTGCAGCTGACACACTTTAAAGACTTTGGATTTCGTTGCGAGTTTTCTTTCTGTTATGGAGAATTTTCAAGCTTTGCCTCATTGGCTGCTTCTCACGCATCGCTGACTGCATTTGAAGTGCAGTAGGTAACCGAATGAGAGAAAAAGAATAAAGTAAAGGGCAACCCAACGAGTACGAACAACAAACAAACAACAAGAACAACACTTGCGACTGGCTTTTGGGCCTCAGGTGAGTTGCCACAAAAAATGAAAAAAAATAAAATAAAAAAAGAAAGAAGCTGCATGTTGCGAGGGTTGCTTCATGCCTCTGGTTGCTAATGGAGTTGGTTGGGTTGCTGCTTCGTTTGCGTTCAAAGTGCAGACACGTGCCATACATTCAACGTTGACTGTTACAGTGCTGGCCAAGAATATGGCATACACTATTTGCGGCGGCTGTAACTTGTCGTCGCTCTTTTAGCCAAAAATGGCATGAGGATGGGGCAAGAGAGACCGAAGGGTGGCGCGGTTCATTGTACGACAACGAACGCAGCGTGCCGAATTTGCATGGTTGTCGAGCAAAGGCAACGGCAACGGCAAAGGCAAAAGCACATGAACCACCCAAACCACCACTCAGCAACTTACCACCTCACCACTCACCCATACATCATTCAAAATATGCACAACCACCCATTTGAGCTGTTCTGGACGCTATCACAAGCTGCCACACGTTGGCATTGCAACATTTTGTAGTCATGTTTTGTTATTGTTGTTGTTTTTGTTGTTGCCAGTGTTGCTGCTGCTTATCAGCACCCCTTGGGGGTTGTTTAGCATTTTAGGGGATGGCCTTCTGCAATCGATATGCGTCTGACGAAAGCGCGCAATGTTTTCCAGTGCTTTGCGAGTTTGCGGTAGGCACAATTCTTTGACCAGTCCAAGTCCAAAACTCTGCCCAGATCCCCCATAAATCTGAGTACCTATATACTGTAAAGCCTCGCTACAAAGTGCAGCGCTTAAGTTACCCCCGAGTTAAGCACTCGATAAGCGAGCTTCTGTTTATTTCTCTCTTTTTGTTTTTTCCTTTTTTATACAATTGTTGGTTGCCCTTGACAGCCATTGATGTTGTTCGTTGTTGTTTTTTTTTTCTTTTACTTTGCCTTCTCTTTCGCCATTCCCTATCAATTTTGTCGTCCAGAAAATATATATTTTCCCTGCCTTGTATTTTGTTTCACACTTTTTTTTGTTGGCCCAAGCTCAAGTTCCATTTGCATTTGTTTATTGGAGCCGCGCACCCTCAACATTTTCTAATTTTAAACCAATTAAAGTTGTCAAAGTTGCAACTTTCTGGCTGACGAGCTAATCCAGGCCGAAAACCCCTGAGTACATATTTATTTTCATTAAAGAAAATGCCAAAGTTTTAAATTTCATTTGCACAAAATTTGTATGTGTGTGTGTGTATGTGTTTATTTTGTTTATCCCCAGAAAAGGAAAAGCGTTAGAAATTCAATTTTATTCCTAGTCCGTGGGTGGTCTGATTGATGGGAAATCTTTTTCTCTTACTCTCACTTTTGCAACAGGGAAAATTTCCATTTCTGAGTTTGTCAGCTAATTTGAGACGATATGTGAAGCATACTGCACTTGAAAGCTTTTTATGATTTTTCATTAGGGTTGTTATTTATGTTACGAGTACTTGGGAAAAATGTATAAGTTATCCCCAAACAGGAGAAAATGTGTAAGAACACAACGAACAATCGACAATTAGATCGATAATTTTATGACTATCAATCGAATTAATAAAATCAATTTTCATAAAAAATCGGCAACTCACAAAAGTTTTTTCATCGTCGTTAATTGGCAGAATAAAGTTCTTTCAAATATGTCATAAGGAGATGATTATATGTTAAAACTTGAGATTTGAAATTTTAAATAAATTGAAAATTCGATTAATTTTTGTCGTTTTATCTTCTCGACATTAAACACGATTCCGCAATCATAAAACCGCATAATAGAATCAATTGATTAGAAAATATTCAAAAGGAAACCTTAAATAAAAGAAAGTTTTCATTTGAAAAGTAAGCTTATTCCCTTAATTGCGTTACAAGTATATTTAAAAGATGAATTCATAATAGTCTCTTGTAGAGAAGAATCACCTGATATAGACTTGTTTTGGAAAGTAATTTGCTGCCGCTTTTCTTTTGCTGCCATGCGTGGTATCATTGTATAGTGTTTTCACCTGTAACTGTAAGAAAAGCCGAGTGTCTGTCGCTCTGGTTACAATAGTTTCCATTCACAACCATTGTATATGTTTCGAGGCAAGCTCAAGTTCCAGTTTGACACCTTTTGCTAGAGCAATCATCAAGTACAAAGCGTCGTATACATAACATGGGTTTGGATTACGCGACAAAGATCAAATTCTGGGCCAAGTTTGTACATTCACTTTCAAGTTATTTACAGATCACGTGATTTGCGTTGATTTGATTTGATTTGTCAGTAATGTGTTAAAAGCGCGTAAAACTTAATATAATTTAGCTATTAACACATTCGAAATGTCGCTTGTCGTCAAACGTCATTTTCATCGTCATCATCATCGTCATCGTCATTGTTATCGTCATCATTACTATTATTATTATAATGATTGCTTGCCGTTGAATGCTCCATCACGTTTCATTCACATCGAGTTGGGGCTTCAAATGAAAATTGTCACGACAATTGCCGCTTGTCGCTCCGTTCGCTACGTAAATCAAATTTGCGGCTCAACAGCAAAATTTCTGCGAAAAATTTCTACACTTTTCTCGCAAATTTAATGAAAACCAAACGAGCTGTAAACAACAACCACAACAAACAAAGCAAAGCAAAAAAAATATACAAATTGTATTTGCGTTAATAAACAGAAACGTCGCCAAGTGATTAACACCCCATTTCCATGTCACGTTACATGTAACATGTCTTATTATTATTATAATTTAATTCAATTTGCACATTGGAGTTGATTGCAAAATTGCCTTGCAGTATAAGAAGTTCGTAATCAGCATTTTGTAATAACAGTTAAAAGTTTGATAACATTAGTTGCGTATAACAAACAAATTAAAATTTAAAAAGTTTGGTCAATGTGGCAGATTAGTTGAAGAAGAAATCTATAAAAACATAAATTTATAGTATAGTAAATATAAATAGTTGTTACTGCATAAACAATTCAATTAAAGTGACCAAGTTGGACATATTAATTGGATATAGAAAGTTTAAAGATGTCTGAAAACGACTCTATCTAAAGAAAAATATTTATAAAGCATATACAAATGATTGCAACGGCTTAAAGTGACCATGGAGGATATGATATCATGCAATGATAATGACTAATAATAAAAGTATTGTTTCTTACTTAAGAAATATGCAGAAATAAGTCAACTTAAATGTGGAAAAGTTGCCATTAAGGAAATATTACGTAAGGAGTCAGTAAGGAATTCACTGCATTTCATTCCTGTTGTAAATGCAGAAATTAGCTGGCAAGTTAGTACGTCTACGTTTAAAGTGACCATGGAGGACATGTAGAAATTCAATTTTGTTTTTAAAGTATTTGTAAAAAGTGCTTGCGTAATGTTTGCACGGGTCACAGCTAGTCATCTTCTGTGTCAACATTGTATGCGTAATGAGGCTGTGGCTGTGGCAGCTTATGTTGCATGAGGCAACTCAGAACAGCACAGCAACAGCCTGACTGCTTGCTGCATGTGTAATCAACATTAAACTGTATTTTGTAATCAACCCACACACACACACACACACATGCAACCTCAAAGTTGCCAACTCAGCACAGGCGGAAGTGAAAGCGTCGACTGTTTGAAAATGGCGTTTCAGGTGTCGCCTTTCTTGGTAACTTGCAACTCATGTATGGAACAGGTGGTAGTGGGGAATGGGCCAAGCATAGAGAATGCTGGCAAACACATTATAAAATCTATACACGCTCTAAGCGCACTTTTAACCCATTAACGCCCACACATGGCTCTAACTAAAATGCAGAACTGCTTCCTGATGACGTGGCTCAAAAACTCCATACAGTTGTTGTTGTTGTTGTTGCTGTTGCTGTTGTAGTTCTTTCCTGCAAGTTGTTGAAGAAATAGTGTCAACTTGTGTTTGCTAGATTTTAATGTCTCCCACTCCCACCTAGCTTTAACACCTCACTGCCCCCAAGGGTTGTCTATTGTTTCCTCTGTTTCCTAGTGTGCTGTTATTTTTTCTCTTTTATACTCTTGCAGAAGGTATTATTATCTTATAAAGGAATGTGAAACTATAGTATTTTTACTGTTGATATATTCATATCAATTATTCTCACAAGCTTTTTGACATTTTTTACACATCCTGAAGAAATTTGGCTAAAATCGGTCT